>JAPVRG010067425.1:841-31432 GCA_029783565.1 Rhagoletis cerasi
CCACCCACAGCAGAATACATATGTAAACAAATAAAAAAATGTATAATAATAAATAAATTAAATAAATAAACATGTAAAAAATTGAAAAAATCTTTTTTTTCTTATTGATATTTTATGTCCAAAAGTAGTTAGTTACAAGTTAGTTGGCATCTAATGCAGAGGTATCCAGGACTGACTTTTTTGCGGCCATCGCCCCACAAAAGTAGTTAGCTTTTTTCGAACAAAATATACAGTTAATAGTTACCACTAGTGTTCGGGTATACAGACTAAAGTTAGGTATAAGCTAACGTCACTCCCTGCAGGGTACGTACATTAGACCGTGTCACAAAAAAAGTTCAATTTGTTCTAAGCGATGTAGAACACTCATTATGAAAGTAGTTGAGTGTAATTTTTTTTTCGTCACCCTACATAACTTCTTTATTCCATGCCCTATATCAATAAATGATATACCGTTGTAAAGGTATTAAAACAGCCTACATATTTCTCCCCAGAGAAGGTTTTCTATAATGTCAAACTAAAAAGTTATATGTAATTTTTTCCCTGAAAACGGCACCCTGTAATCAATATTAAGAGGCTTAAAACTACACTCCCATGATGAAGAGCGCCTTGACTATACATACGGGTCATTCCATACAATATTTACACCTCAATTTTTTTTGGGGTGAAATATTTTTTTTTTTATATTCTTTATCGAAAAATGAAGACACATTTTTTTTATTTCGTCATGATATTCGAAAATCTCAAAAAAAAAATTCCCGAAATTTTGAACTAACGGAGAAGTATCTTTTTTCAATTGTTTGCAGTTAATAAACTATTTGTCGAACAAAAAATTGTTACTTTCCTGAAAATTTTTTTTCTCAAAAAACGCGTTCGAAAAGCAGATAAATTTGAAAAGCTACTTGAGAAAACGATATTTAGTTTTTAATTCTAATAAAGTGAGCAAGAAGAAGAAGAATGTGATATACGAACCTTTAGCGTGTGACTTAAAGCTGGTTTGTTATATTTCTCTTCCTTTTAAAATGATGTTCTGCACATACCCAGCCAACAAAACGAATTGGAAGATATGGTTTTTGAAGCACTTAAAATTTGTTTGTTTAGTTGAATGGACAGCAGCACATTTTTGTGTTTTTTAAGTCTAGAACACAGCTACTTTCACAAAAATTCCCATTTTTTTCTACTCACTACACATTAAAATATCCAAAACAAAATATTTTTAAAATAATGTTATTTAATAGCATCAGCAAACATTTTTAATATATGTATGTACATATATGTAAGTATTTAATTAAATAAAAAAAGCCAACATAAAAGGAAATTAACAAAGAATTCACACAAAGCGACTGCGCTGCTTAGAGAAAGTCAATCCTCTGTCGCGACATATGAGCAGCGCTAATTGGCTGTCAACAATTTTTGCTTATAAAGCGCTATGTAAATTAGTATTAATTTAATTTTACTAAATATTCATTTTGCGTACGTTAATCTATGCCCATTTCTTAGTCGATACATAAGAAAATAAAACGTTTAAAGGATACAGCGGTAAGGGCACATCAAATCGAAGGATTTTAATATTTGTTGTCTTGTATGTACATAAGCGTCAGCGGAGACTGCATGCAGCGCAATATATGTATGTATAGATGTATGTTCACATGCAGATGACGACGTCAACTTGCTGACGATTCATTTGACCACACTTCTTTTAAATTGTATCGTTTATATTAAATATGTATTTAACTTGAGCATTTTTTACCATCATTTACCAACCAAGGATATATACCAACTGCATTTTCATTTCAGACAAATGAATAAACATGTACATGTATGAACAGTCATATGTGCATCTTTCAGTCTTCGTCCTTCGTATCCTCTTTTCTTTCACACTTTCGGCATTGTCAATCTTTCTTTGACTTCATATATCAAAGGCACAATTCATATCTTTTTTCTATCTTTAATTAAATTGCATTTGCTTATATTTGTTTCACTATCACTGCCTTTTCTATTTGCTTATTGGCATACGATGGAAACTCCAACCGGGCACATCAAAAATCTACAGAAAACTATCCAAAAAGCAAAACTAGGGTTGGCAAACCATCGATGATACTATCGATACTACCGATGGATGCTCACTATCGATAACCATCGATTGTTTAGGGTGACCATCGATAGCTTAGCATGGTGATCATATCTTTATTTTATGTTGATTTTATATAAAATTTACTATTCTTTCAAAGTCTCATTTAATTTTATTTACGAAAAATTTATTTATACATAAGGCTGAATGCCAGATTAAAAAAAGAATTTTAATATGAACCATCAGGCGGTGCACAAGCATCCCCATGTTTAGAAATCGAAATATTGTTTTTCAGCAGAAACATAGAAAACGCAGAATTGTCTGAAGAATCGCCACGTGAAAACATTTTAATTTTTTTTACTTTTACGGAGCAAAAAATCGCGGATAAACTAGATGTCATTCTCATGAAAAGACGGTAATTTGAACGAGAGAATGTTGGGCATAATAACAATCCACTCTATTTATTGTTTAATAGTTCTGAATTGTCATAAAGTGAGTCCTAATCAGCGCAAAAGGACTCGTTATTGCTCAAAATAGAAACAGGCTTAAAGACAAAAAAGCTGATTATTTGGTGTTTGTAGTAAAAATAAATGGCAAAACTATCGAAAACTATCGATGAAATGAATCACCGATGGCTTGCAATCCCTAGTTCAACAAAGCAAAATAGAAAACAAGACAGAGTTGCTTTGTGCTCACATTTCAAAAGATGCGGGTAGCTCTAGGTCTTTTACAGGGTTGCTTTGATGATTGAACAAACGTGTCCGTTTACTTAACTTTGTTCTTATACGTTCAAAAATTGCTTTCAATTTGCACACGTATGAGTTTTCTTTTTTTGGCCAGCGAGTTGCCCCTTTTTCGTAGTACGCATATTTATGAGAATATGCAAATGGAAAATCAGCTCTGTCATCTCCGTCGATTTACGTTCTTCGTCTTTACTGAATTCCTTGGAAATTTTCATTTGTGTCATTCTGTTCAATATTGCAACAGGGTGTACAGATTCATTTTAAATTTTCTTTGTATTTTACAACACTGCACTTCTTTGACATTTCGCTCAGCTGATTGTGCTGGAATTGGAAGCGTATTCGTTTTGCGTCCACTTGGAGCATTTTTTTGGTGTATTTTCGATATTGTGTGGGAGCAAATTGGTTATTTACACAAATATGACTCTTACTGACAATCCGTTAATTGCCGTTGATATCGATTTCGTAAGTAAATGTACCACTTGACGCTTCCGCCATAGGACCATGCACAATTCACTTTTTTACATTGCAGCCTGAGGAAGATGTACCCTACGAGGAGGAGATTTTGCGCAATGCATACTCTGTAAAACATTGGCTACGCTATATCGAACACAAATCGAAGGCGCCCAATTGTGGCGTGAACATCGTGTTTGAGCGCGCACTAAAGGAGTTGCCCGGTAGCTACAAAATCTGGTATAATTATTTACGCACACGCCGTAAGCAAGTGCGCGGTCGCCCACTCAACGATTCCATGTACGATGAAGTAAATAATACTTTTGAGCGAGCGCTAGTCTTTATGCACAAAATGCCACGTATTTGGATGGATTATGGGGTATTTATGACGGCACAATGTCGCCTTACAAGGACAAGGCACGTGTTTGATCGCGCTTTGCGTGCATTGCCCATTACTCAGCATCATCGCATTTGGCCGCTATACTTGAAATTTGTAAGACGTTTCGATATACCCGAGACCGCCTTACGCGTTTACAGACGCTATTTGAAGTTGTTTCCCGAAGATGCGGAAGAGTATATTGAATATTTAACTGAAGCAGGGCGGTTAGATGAAGCGGCACAACAATTGGCATCTGTGGTCGACAATGAACATTTCGTATCGAAACATGGCAAGTCAAATCATCAATTATGGAATGAATTGTGCGATTTGATTTCGAAAAACCCTGACAAGGTGCATTCGTTGAATGTGGATGCTATAATACGCAGTGGGCTCAGGCGGTAAGTGGGTCATTGTTTAAATTACTTGAATACCAAGTTTGACCATGCTCCTTTTTAAATTTAGTTACACTGATCAGCTTGGACACCTTTGGAACTCTTTGGCTGATTATTACGTACGTTCGGGCCTGTTTGATCGAGCACGCGATATTTATGAGGAGGCCATACAAACTGTTACAACAGTACGCGATTTTACGCAAGTTTTCGATGAGTATGCCCAATTTGAAGAGGTGTCATTGAATAAACGCATGGAAATGGTGGCAAATGATCCACATGCAACTGAGGAAGATGATATTGATGTAGAATTACGATTGGCACGCTTTGAATATCTTATGGAGCGACGTTTATTGCTTTTGAATAGCGTGTTGTTGCGCCAGAATCCGCACAATGTGCATGAATGGCACAAACGCGTGAAATTGTACGAAGGCAAGCCACATGAAATTATTAATACATACACCGAAGCGGTGCAAACTGTGCAACCAAAATTGGCAGCTGGCAAACTGCATACATTGTGGGTAGAATTTGCGAAATTTTATGAATCGAATGATCAAGTGGAGGACGCGCGTGTTGTTTTTGAACGTGGCACTGAGGTGGAGTATGTTAAAGTAGAAGATTTGGCAGCGGTTTGGTGTGAATGGGCTGAAATGGAGATAAGGTTAATCTTACATATATAATTAGATTACAAGTTTTATGCTAATAATGAAGTGTTTTTATATCTCTTTAAAGACAGGAGAACTTCGATGGCGCATTGCGGCTAATGCAAAAAGCTACTGCAATGCCAAAACGAAAAGTCGCCTATCATGACGATACTGAGACAGTACAAATGCGGCTATATCGATCTTTAAAAGTGTGGTCTATGTACGCAGATTTGGAGGAATCCTTTGGCACATTCAAAACCTGCAAAGCTGTCTATGATCGTATAATTGATTTGAAAATTTGTACACCTCAAATTATCATCAACTATGGTCTCTTTTTGGAAGAGCATAAATATTTCGAAGAAGCATTTCGCGCCTATGAAAAGGGTATCGCGCTTTTCAAATGGCCAAACGTATACGATATTTGGAATGCATATTTGACGAAGTTTCTCAAGCGTTATGGCGGCACTAAGCTGGAGCGCGCACGCGATCTTTTTGAACAGTGTTTGGAAAACTGTCCACCCGAACATGCCAAGTACTTTTACCTATTGTATGCAAAATTGGAGGAGGAGCACGGTTTGGCGCGGCACGCCATGGCCGTTTACGATCGGGCCACGAGCGCCGTCAAGCCAGAGGAGATGTTTGATATGTACAACATTTTTATAAAGAAAGCAGCGGAAATCTATGGGCTACCGCGTACACGCGAAATCTATGAGAAGGCAATTGAGGCGTTGCCCGAAGAGAATATGCGGCCTATGTGTGTGCGCTTCGCAGAGATGGAAACTAAGCTTGGCGAAATCGATCGGGCGCGTGCAATTTACGCGCATTGCTCACAGGTGCGTATTATTGGCGCGTTTCTCTGTAACGTAAAAAGCTTTAAATAACTGTTTTTTCACGCAGGTATGTGATCCACGCATAACAGCAGATTTTTGGCAGACTTGGAAAGATTTTGAGGTGCGTCACGGCAATGAAGATACAATGCGTGAAATGTTACGCATTAAACGTTCGGTGCAAGCCACCTACAATACGCAAGTGAACATGATGGCCGCGCAATTTCTCAATCAGACAAGTGCAAGCAGTGCAGTCGCAGATGTCGGAGGTGATGCGATGCGTTTGCTTGACGCCAAAGCAGTAGCAGAGCAACAGGCACGACAGCAACAAACACTCAAACCACAAACGAATGGTAATATTATGTTTGTGCGTGGCGAAACGCAAGGAGGCAATGTGAAAGATAAGGTGGTCAATCCGGATGAAATTGATATTGGCGATAGCGATGAAGAGGAAGAAGACGATGATGACGCTGAAGCGGGGGATGGCGCAACAAATGGTGGCAATGAAGAAAATGTTATAGCTGCAAAGAGGTTGCGCATCGAACAGCAAGCTATACCGGCGAAGGTGTTTGGCAGTTTAAAGAAAGCCACAGATGAAGATGAGCAGGATGTAGATTAAGTGAAGTGAGCACACAAAAAGTTGAATGTTAGAAAACAAAACATTTTTAAATAATATTCAATTTAGATATCCATATAACTTACTGTATAGTTATTATTTAAATTAATGAATTTAAGCTCCAATATACATTCGTTATTGCAAAAATAGTCAGTAATAGAGATAAAATGCAGGTTATCAAAAGACGTGGTTTAACGTTCGACGCGTCATTGCATGGCATCGTACCCAACTGTGAATCGCAGACGCAAACTTCAACCTCCAAGCCAGATATATATTTTTGACGATAGCAGCCGCTAGTAGCATTCACTTTAGCGCACATATAGGTGATGTTTTGAACTGAGGAAAAAATCGAGATACATAAATAAATAGTAATTAAAATGAGGATACCAGGTGTAAAGAGATGAGTTGAATGATACCTAAAAAAATATATATTTGTGCACATATGGACATTAGAGCGTCTCGCCTTACAGGCAAAAAAAAAGTTGCCGTACATATGAAGTGTTTTTGAAAAGCATTTAAAAAAAATTTGGACAACCTAGTAGGTGGGTAAGTACCACAATGGAGCACATGAGGTCAATGAATTTCCGTAGGAAACAACCCCTCCTCGAGACAAAAACATTGGTGTATCACACTTTAAAATCTGACTATAAATGCCGAAGACATGAAGAACAATGTAATTTGGCGACTACTAGGGTCGTCCGAAAAACATTTTTTTTAAATACTTTTCAAAAAACTTCATATGAGGGGGTGTACGCCAAACTTTTTTTTCGATACGGTCTAATGGACATGTTCAGACCGGGTAGGTCCATAATGTAAAGACCGTTAGTCTCAGCATATGCCGATTAGTGTGCGAACATATGCAGAAGAAGTGGGAAAAGCAGTCGATGTCCTGCAATTTCAGCGCTGGTGAACCCCGAGGCTCCTGGGGGTACTAGTTGGCCGCAGAGGACGAAGCCTAATGATGCCTGAACACCTGATGTTGCCTTAACACCTCCTGCCTAGTGAGGCATCTATGCTCTCAGCTAGGAAGCGCAACTTAATGCTCAGCAATCAGTTTCTGGTTGGCTGCTACCGTAGTTACGGCCTGGATATTTCAGTCGTCTGAACTCATACTTATACAGACTCGTCCCGGACATACCCCCTAAATGTACGGCTTGTTAAGGTTCCCCCCACGACACCAACCACTTCTTCACTTGCCGACTTAAACCCATTAGCCGATTTAGGTGGAGCTCTGTAGTGTCGCTACAACAACAAAAACAACATGGCTTCCGTGTAGTACCGCCCCAGCATTTAGCGCCATAAATACCCAAATTATTCGCAGCTCTGATTGGGACTGTCACTGCGAAAGAATTGTCCTGGCAAGTGCCTTGGAACTAAGTAGAAGTGTACGGTTTTGGTCACAGACAAGCTAACTTCGACCTCCTTGCAGTTGGCTACGTCCCCAGAGCGCACATTATGTGAATTTAAAGCCCTGATACGCGCCTTGAAAATTGTGTTCTGCTATCAGTTCCACTGCTTTTCTGTTTTAGAGTTTAGAGAAACGTATAGGAGCTATAAGATCCACTCGTCCCCTCAGAGCTATGCCCAGAGGTTAAAGAGCGCCACATAAGCCTTGACTTGCAAATGCTATTTTTCGCATCCTAAGATTTAAGTTGGCATATTCACTACAAGGATCGCCACCTAAACAAATCCTCAAACGTCCGAAATCATTCAGAAGACAGCCATAGCACTTGGAGAAAAATAATGTAGTTATAAGATAGAGTCACCTATGCTCGACAGAATTCCCGTATGAAGTAAAAAAAAAACAAATGGGAACTTGTCATTTCACGGGCGAAATAGACCAACTGAGCACTAAAGACATACCCTACCGAATCTCGCCGCAACGAAAATAATAAAGAGGTTATATCTTAGAAGATTATATAGGCCTACCCCCAGCAGCAAATATCATTGAAGCTGTCTGAGCCAATGCTGACTCCATTGCAGGACCATCCTGATCTCAGTTTACCTTTTAAGGGATTTCGTAGTCCGTCAACATTGCGACGTTATTCTACGACAGTACGAATATTCTCTGTCCCTTATCGAACCTAAGATGGGGTTCTTCTATTATTTTGGTGGTCGTCAATAGTCGAGATGCGCAAACAGGAACAAACAGGGCGTTCACAAAATAGCCGTCTAATCTCTACTTTACCAAGTCAGCTTCACCATCAGCTCGAGAGAGTTATGCAGATGATTTTACTATGATAGACGCAGGGACTAAAATAATAATGGCTTAACTTTGCAGTAATCAGTTTCGTCAGCAGAAACCAAGGGTATATAGCGGAAACATGCGAATACGTCTTATGGCAATGTCAGAAATGAAAGAACACAGTTGATTGTCTAACTCGAAAATGCTCTGAAAGAGACACCTTCACAATTGCAGCCACCTTTTCGACTGGAGAAACAGGCTCTTGGACAAGCGCGTTACATCAGTTACAATCTAAAATGCACAGTAAAGGTAGCTTTGAGAATGCGCAAAGACAACATAGGTCTTCATCGATGATGAGAAAGCTGAGTAATCACGGAAAGCCCGAAGTTCCTTCGCTGAGTTCAGATCAGGGCTGTGTATGCGATAAAAAAAACCCCAATGTGATAAACTCCTACCCAACAGGCGAACAAGGCACAAGTAACGCTTAGAATTTCTTTGCTTGCCCTTCCAACGCGACGAACCTGTCTTTGGCACCTCTTTGAACGGTTTGAATAGATACTGCGTGACTTCTCATGGTTTCTTGTCACAGTGTGTTCACATCTGATAATTTACTTATTTTTGCTTCGCTTAACAACTAGTGCAATCCAAAGTATGCAACTTCAGAAGATTTGCGATTCTAGCTTATTTCATTCAGTTTAAATATATCTGAAATTCTCAACCAGCTTATGAAATAATTTGCTGAAGCTGTTAACTGTTTTCGAGAGCATATTTCATTTCTCTTAAGACAAGTGTGATTCACTCGAATAAATTTTATATGTACATACATATGTAAGAAAATGAATTAAATGCAAATTTTAAACTTGCTTGCAACACCAACCTCCTTTATTATAGATGTAGGTGTACTTAACACAAGTCTCTCCAGGCACCATCGGACAACCAAATGCATTCGGATTTTTAAAGTGAGTACGCCACAAGTCCACCGTATCTGGTATGGCATCGTTATCTGAGAGCATGAGAATTTCTTCTTTTTTGCCAAAAAAGTAATTACAATTTCTTCTTACTACCCACCTGTAGCCACTAATGGTCGCCGACATGGCACATTTTTGAAATCTTCGCGCAAATGTTCACACGTCAAACCGGCAATATGGCGTTTATCTTGATACGGACCAATCCATGTGAAGCGAAAACAATATGGATCTGCGAATAAAGAGTGGAACTTTGGTAGAAGGTGCGCGTTGCTGCTAAATACTTATAAGCTTACATTCGACTTGTAGATCAGCGTGGCAGACGTAACCGAAAATGGCATAACAAAATGCTAGCACTAGGCGCGACATTACATTCGATCAGCCTATGGAGTACTAACTTATTGTGCACTCAGTTAAATCACGGCGTCACAATTGCAAAAATGTACTTAATTGCTAACTAATAGCCGGCTGACACTCTAGTCTCTGCTTGCCCTCCTACCGCCGATATGTGCATATTTCTCATGGCGTTCTTGAAGAATTGCTAATTATTGATATGCCATACGATAATTGTCTCATTGTCGATCGATCGATTCATGATTGATTTTTATCTTATCAAAAGCGTACTGATGTTGCACTAGAAGTTGGTGGACCTTTTTTTTTGCTCACGTTTACTTTTTTTATTATAACTGTTATGGGATTTCTTCACTAGGAGCCGTTGTTGTTGTTGGCTGACTTTCATGTTTAATGTATACCGGCTAGGTTAAGTTATTTATGGGTTTCGCAAAGATATGTATTCTTACAGATAAATATGTATTTACATTAATAAACATACATAGTCCCATACATATACACTATATGTGAGTAGATATATTGCTGATATTATGTACTAAAGCTAAGGTAGAGCGACGGAGGGGTAATTGCAGCGAGATGAAATATGTGCTGCGTGCTTCAACGCATTTACTTGAGCTTAAGAACTAGAGTGTGGGGCTGTGGTAGCCAGCTCAAGAAAATTCGATTATTTGACAATACCTCCCGACGGGTGCTCGCTATTAGAGCTCTGCATTGGTCTCCTGCTGGCATGTAGTGACAAAGAATACCATAAGCGCGTGTGTAAGCCAGACGACGAAATTATATCCCCACTGGTAATCCAATATACTTCAAAATATTGTGATCTTAATGCATACAAAAGAAGGCTTTCGACAAATCATCTTAAAATTCAAAGTTAGCCAGTCCAGCTGAGGAACGAGAAAGGTCTCTGAGTTTGTATTCATTTTGATAAGCGCACACACGATTTTCTTAAACCGGGTTAGAACCGAGGCAGAGAACGTGGTCAGATGGCTTAACGCCTAAGGCTTAAGGGGCTGCAAACCCCCAGAAAGTCTAGAAGAGCTGTTGGAAGTACATTAGGGTGGTTCAAAAATACATGGGGGGAACAAATTTAAAATGTTAAGCTCCCACCCCCTAGGATTTTTCTAAATCAAATAAAAAATACCGTAATTTTTTGTTAAAAAGATATTTAGAACTGCCCAAGGCATATGAAGTTTTCCACTTTTTCGTAGAATTGAATTTGAAATCAATATTTTTCAATCTGCAAACTGTTTCTATTCAGGCGACTTCAAAGAATAATACCGAATGGTTTATTTAACTATTTTTTTATATTAACGATTTTTCATGGGTTCCGAATTGCGTTTTTGGGGTTTTTTTTTTACTTTTTTTGTTATTTAATTTTCATTTTTATTTTAATAAATATATAGCAGGGACCGAAAATAATGATTATTTTAAAATTTTCAATGAAAAAAATCAAAAGCTTCCAAATATTGTAGAACAGTTTCGAGTATTGCATGGTGGTATGTGCATGTTTTTTATGTCCTGTAGGAATATGATACAATTTACAAATTTCTAAGCGATGCATATAAAAATTGTAATTGAAGGGGTTAGAATCACAAGGGTCTGAGTGACATTTTTTTGAAAATATAAGTTATACCCAAGGCACATTAAATTAATAATTATATTTTTTTGATCAAAAATAAAACTAATTTTTCGAGCGGTTTTTTCTCTCTCTGAAATAATGATTATTTCGTAAGTTTTATTTTTTTGATCAGTAAAGGTCATTATTTTTTTTGAGTATTATTTTCTTCATAAAAAAGATTATTTTTTGAGTTTTTTTCTTTGATCGAATTTAAAACTCATTTCTTGAGCGTTATTTTATCTCTCAGAAAAAAAATTAATTTTTGAGTTTAATTTTTTTTCTTACAGGTCGAAATACTCAGAACGCCACAACGCTTATCTAAAAGCCTTTAGTAGTAAATATCGTAAGTTTTATTTTTTTGATCAGTAAAGGTCATTATTTTTTGAGTATTATTTTCTTCTTAAAAAAGAATATTTTTTGAGTTTTTTTTTTCTTTGATCGAAAATAAAACGCATTTCTTGAGCGTTATTTTATCTCTCAGAAAAAAAAATTAATTTTTGAGTTTAATTTTTTTTCTGACAGGTCGAAATACTCAGACCGCCACAGCGCTTATCTAAAAGCCTTTAGTAGTAAATATTTTTTGCTATGCACTCGGCAACATACGCACTCAAAAATTACAACAAATTTATATGCTAACATATGCACACATGTATGTTTTAAGTAAAATACGGTTGACAAATTTGTTGAAATTTTGGAATGCACATGTTGACAACTGCATAGCAAAAAATACCTACCACTAAACACTTATTAGAAAAGCAGTGTGGGGGTTTGAGTTTTTCGATCTTCCGAAAAACATAAAACTCAAATATTAATTTTTATTTCTGAGAGAAAAAATAACGCTCAAGGAATGAGTTTTATATTCGATCAAAAAAATAAAACTCAACAAATAATCACTATTTTTGATGAAAGAAAATAAAACTCATAAAATGATATTATTTCAGAGCAAAAAATAACACTCACAAAATGAGTAATTTTTGATCAAAAAAATATAAATCGACATATAATTTTTATTTCTGAGCGATACAATAAAACTCAGAAATGTATTATTATTATTGATCTCAAATTTTAAAACCTTGAAATAATGAACTCATAATGATTACAGTCCCTGTTATATAGTTTATTCTTTAATAAACCACGATTAAATCGAAGTTTTAAACTTTGTGCAATATTAAAAAAAAACAATTCAACAAATCCTCGTAAAAATGTCAAGCTTTTTAATTGAGTATGCAGTTTTGTAGCCCATTCAGTTTTAGTACATTAAGTTTAGGGTTTGAAGTAGCTAGAACTTACCGTTGATTTTTGGCAATTTTTTTTGCTGACGGTCTTGCTCATTTTCTTCCAAATAAAAAAAAAACGTCGAACGTACTTTTTACGGCAGGAAATGCCCAACTACGTTAGTAAAAAAAAACGGAATTACGGCGGCGTCTTGCGCAAATTTTTGTTGCGCTTTGCATGACCTTCTTACATTTTTGGTAATCCGAATAAGCAAAGATAAAAAAAAATAAATAAATGACAGTGGATGTAAAAAAAAACTTTACGATATGACGAATATGTAATAAAGAATGGAAAAAGTATTTTAAAATACAAAATACTCCTTTAAAAAAGTATTTAAATACAAAATACAAAACATCTCTGGACCCGGTTTACGTGACTGGAGGGTATTGAAGAAAATGGAACGATGAACTGTATTAGTTCTACAGAAAATTACTAGCCAGAGTAGCAGTGATGATCAGAGAGAGCTTTTGTTCTCTGCGTGCAAGCTTTAAGGAACTGTAAGTCAGTCGCGGCGGAAAAATATCCCGAGGGAAAAGCTTTCTGTAGACTATATAAGCAATCGCATAGTCGCCACGATAGCAATGATCGGTGACATCCACGGTAAAATATTTAAAGAATCGCGAGTGAAACTGCATGAACTTAAAGATGGTTTGGGATATATATAGATGAAGATCAGTGATTAAGCACTTGGCTCTGAATTGACAAATAAGTCAATATCGTTTCCTAAGCTTGGGCGTAGAGTGAATTCTTCACGATAGGATAGAGGCATAGTAATAATTGAGAGAGTGGAATCGAAGCCAAATAAGGATGAGGTCAATAATATGATGGCGACAGATGCAGTGCCTTTGTATCGATTTAGCGCTGAATGAAAGCAAAAAACGGCTTCCCGTTAGGACAGTTGAAACATTACATGAATTAGGTTGGGAATTATCTCCTCATCCAGCATATTTCCTAGATTTAGCTCTCTTCGACTATTTCTTGTTTCAAAAATATTTAACCCGTAAGAGGCTTGGGTTGAGTGAAGTCAACATTTCCTAAAAATAGACTAGTTTGGGCAATATAACTAACTATTTCCGATGACTGAAAGTGTACTTCCTCTCAGCTTTCCTACGATCACAGACCCTCCCGCATATACTGATGCTTGAGTAGATACCAAACGCCACCCACTGCACCTTTGTGGTATTCAATTCTGTTCGAGTATATAACGTCTAGTGTTGTATTTTTTACATATGTACATAAGTACGCAAGCAAGTTGGTAAAGACATATGTATGTATGTACATACATACGGATTTGAGTACACATTTTTTACATACCATAAATCTATTTGTGATTTCACTTGCCAGTTCATGAAATTAATCGCCTGTGATGTTTTATTGCCACAACGCCAATATTTTATTGGTAACTTGCACTTTTTCTGCGGCGGCCAGCAACGATGTCGCTGATGCTGCTGTAGTATTTATTTTTACTTATTTTTATTAAAACTCTTACTTCTTTTTATTTCCGCATGAACTTTTTGCTTAACTTTTGGGTAATCGTCGCACATAGGAGTATTTGTGTAATAAAACCGGTCAAAAGTCAGATTTGTCAACTTTGATAAAAGTGTCTTTAAATATATAATTTCTCAAGCTATATAACTGAGCTAACAATGGGCAGCCATACAAATCCCCACTACAAATGTAGTACCTCAAAGAGAACATAGTCCTTTTTATGATTTGTTTTTTATTTTCTGCTGTATTTTCGTGGCACAATATTAAAAAAAAAAAACTATTAAACATGAAAGAAGAAAGTGTGCACTATATTTTAAATCACGCTTTCATGACTTGCTTTTGATGTTATATTCCTTTGAATCATTTTAAAAAAGGGTTTTTGGGAAACTTATTTTTAGCGCATATTTAAGAAAATAGTAATTTTTGATTACTTGTAAGGCGTTGTCGGGTAATATATTTCGAAATTATTCGCAAACAAGATCCAATCTGAAAAAAAAAAAACATAGAGCATATCCAGACTCACCAGTCTAAATATGTCCTAGAAATATGAATGCCATTCTTGACATTTTTTGAAAAAGCTTTTGTCACGAGAATTACTGTAAGATAAGTGTAACTAGTCCTTTTTTCATATAAACGCCTAATTATGATTAAGTTCCGTAACTTATTTTATTACTTAGCAGAAAAATACGCTGCATAATTTTGACCGGTCTTACAAGGCAAATACTACTCTGTGCGTCGGTGCGGTGCGCGTTTTTTGTTGCATTACTTTGCTTTGCTTTACAGTTTTTATGTACTCACGAATAACGGAAATATTTGCGCGCCGAACAGCAAACTTCAATAATATGTACATTAGACCGTATCGAAAAAAAAAATCGCCGTACACCCCCTCATATGAAGTGTTTTTGAAAAGCATGTAGGGAAAACCACCTCCTCGAGACAAAGCATTGGTGTATCACACTTTAAAATCCGACTATAAATGAAGAAGATATGAAGAAAAATTTAATTGGGCGACTACTAGGGTTGTCCAAAAAAAAAGAGTTGTTTCTTTTTTTAAATGCTTTTCAAAAGCACTTCATATGAGGAGGTGTACGGCGAACTTTTTTTATTTCGCCTTTAAGGCGAGACGCCCTAATGTACATGGTATGTATGAATGTTGTGATTTGTTACCATTCGATAGTGCTTATGGTGGTGGAATGATGGGAGTAGTCATAAAGGGCGATGTAGAGAATATGTAGGTGGCTTAGATCGCAGATCGCGGACGGCTAAGTGTCTGACACGCATAGTGATGCATATTTCAATTAACCTCAATTCAAGCTCAGCTCGACTTATTAAACCGGCGGTAACCTTTTCAAAAACATTTCGATTGATACCCATATTGATCTATATATTTCCTTTACTTAATTCTCTTAATTAAAGTTCAATTTGAATTAAACTTTTTAAACGGGTGGCAACCCTTAACATATTTTCAAACTACAACCTTCTCAAACCTCTTTCGTCTGACACACATATTGTTCTATATATTTCAATTTCTTAATTCTCCTAATTAAAGTTTAAATTGACTTTTTAAAAGGTGGCAACCCTCCCACATGTTTTTTTTTAGAAATAAAAACTTTTCAAAACCAATTGGATTGATACTCATATTGTATTCAGTGATTTAACTTAATCGAAATCAAATGTTGAACAGGTGGCAACTATTTTCATGTTCTAACCTAGATATAAACCTTCTCCTCGCTAAGACGAACACAGGGGTATGCGTTTTTGCACAATCGGACCACGGAGACATAGAGTCTATCAATGTCAATCTTTAGGCAATTTTCGTTTATATGTTATTTAATTATTCAAACAGGTGGCAACATTCTTCAACATATTTTAGAAAGTGGGTTGTCTTAAATCCCTTTCATTTGACACCCATATTGTAATATTTCTTTTATCTAATCAAGTTAATGTGATTTGATTTTTAAAAGAGGTGGCAACCCTCTCAAAAATATTTTTTAAAATGAGCTCTCTTAAAGCCTATGACACCCGTATTGCGATATTTGATCAATCCTATTAAATTTAGTTTACATTTTTAACGGGTGGCAACCCTGTTTAAACCTTGCTATTAACCTTCTCCCCGCCGAGACGAACACATGGGTATGCGTCTTTCTTCAATCGGACCACGGCAACATCAGCGAACATCAGAGATCTTACAAGTTCACTGACTCTGTCGATATCAATCGCAAATTTGTGGCGTGAAAAAGCTCATTCTGAAAATGCGCCTTCTCTTTCATATAAGTTCTCTGGCTCTATTTGCAGGGTTGAATTTTTTTCTTATAAAATGAGCTAAAACTTAAGTTTTCGTTTTTTGGTTTTGGTTTGCCGTTTGTGTTTGTCTGCTTTTTATTGACTAGCAATTATTTGCAACTCTCGCATATGTATCTACATGGTCGCTATTTGATGGGCTTGCATGTGGAGGCAAACGTTTTCCAAAAATTCAATTTTTTTTTAGTTGGATCTTCTGAGCTTGAATTGAATTGTTATAATTTACTGGCAATAAATAAAAGCGGCCACAATTATTATGGGACAATGAAAAGATAAAAATGAATATTGCCTCGCGAGTGAATAGTAAATATCTTAAAAAAACCTGTGCAGTTCAGCCACCTCATTGTATACACAGGCAAACGGACACACAAACCGCACACACACCACACACATGCCATGCCTGCACTGTATTGTAATGCACCAAACTCTGGTGTTGACTGCCTCTGACTGCCTCTGACTGCTTGTTTAACTTAATAAATGCTTCCCTGTCAATAAATTAGTCAGTCATTTATTGTATTTATTCGCAATTTTTACTAACTAAAGAAAGTCACAACAACGAAGCGACCGAGCGCAAAAACAACAAAATGACCGGTGTTCAAGTGCATTCACATCCTGTTGGAACATAAATAGTGAGCTCAGCCTGCGCAGTGAGCAGTGGGGATTAGGTTGGTAGTGGCCACAGGATGTGTCAACGAATGAGCATTTGATTTGTGGCTCATGAATGCATTTGACAAATAGCCAAATTTATTTACGACTCCAAATGCGTTCGTATAAAATGAATGAATGCAGTTTTTAAATAGTTTTGATTAAATGTACAAGTAAATTGATGCTATCATTTATTTATGCGTGAAACAAAATGCAATGATATTTTGGAAGAGTGAAAGAAGTAGAGTAGAGAAAAAACATGAATTGTTGCATACCTTGAGGCGCTGAAGCCATGATTTTTAGTAAAATTAGTCTGAAGATCTAACTATGGAAGCACTTCCAATAGAAAGCTCAAGTTAGAATAATGCTTTTTTATAATAAGCTACTGATTGTCACAGGAAGACTGATTAGAAGCTGATTATACCATTTGATAGTTAATAAAAGTAGATGGCCTTACAGGACAATTCTGGCTAAGATAGTTGAAAGTCTTTTGTAAGACAATTGAAAGAGAGTAAGCAAGATAGTTCGAAAGACTTTTGTTATTCTAGTACAAAAGTCTTAGAAAAAAAAGCTCTCTCATTCACCACTCGTATTGAAAGGCTCTTTTGACAGAAAGCACTTGAGCATGTTCCAATTGGAGATGTATATCATTTTGCTTACGTTGCTTCAACAGTGTGAATGGCCGAGTGAAGAAAGCACCGGCGTGTCATTCGAAAGATCCGAGGTTTGGGTCCTCGTGCAGAGGAATTTTTTTTCTTTTTTTAGTTTAATATTTTAGTTGAATTTTCTTTTTTAATTTATTTTTTCTTTATAATGTAATTATATTTTATTTTCTAGATTTTATTTTTTAATAATAAATTCAATTTCATTTAATTCTTAGAAACTTATTTTGTTTCTTTTATTTTAATATAATTTTCTCTTTTTAATTTAATTTAATTTTAATTTTTAGATTTTATTGCTTTAAAAAGAAAAGTATATTTTTTCTAATTTAATTTAATTTTTAGAAACTTTTTTTCCTTTTTTAGTTTAAGTAAATCATTTCATTAATTATTATTCTTTAAATTCTTAGACTTCTTTAAAGAAAAATATTTTTTTAAATTTCTTTTAATTTTTACACTTGTTTTATTTTTTTATTTAATTAAATTGTTTTCTTTTTTACTTTCAGTTTCTTTTAATTTTTAGATTTAATTTAATTTTTAGAAATTTGTTTCAAAAATGTTTCTATTTTTTCAATTTAATTGTTTTTTTTTTTAATTTTATTTTCATTTAAATTTTAGTTCTTATTGTATTAAAAAGAAAATTCTTTTTTTAAATTAATTTAATTTTTAGAAAGTTGACTGCTAAAAGACAAACAGAATAACGCCAAGACCTCCCCACTAGCAGGTAGTTCAAATAGTCTTTCGAAAGACAGAAAAGAGCTTTCAAGATATTTGCCAGAATAGCTAATTGTCTCACGAAAGATTTTTGTCTTTCGAAAGACTGTGGTGAGTTGAGAGACAGTTGCCAGAATTGGCCTGGACATGAATGACCTTAATTTCGGTATCTTTATCTATTATTTAGTGTTATAAAGTTCTTAAATTGCCACTAAAAATGTTTTTACTTAAAAATACTATCTTTAAGCAAAATTTTTTAAAAAGAATGCAAGAAATCCTTTGAATTTTAATCGGTGCATTTTGTGTGTATCAAGTGGCAGCTCGCCATTTTGCGTTGCCAGCTGTTCATTTCAACTTTATTAGGCAGTACTGCCAAGTCAGAAAACGAGATTAAGTTATATTCTCAGAAGAAAGATGAGAAAGTCTCGTATAATCTTATCCTTCATCCTGCTGGGAGGAGCCCCTGAGCTTGTGAGTAACTGACAACAGGCAACTAACAAATAACAAATTATTTCATACGTCGTTTGAGAAGTGCAGATAAGCGGATATGTCTTATGTTGGCGAATGAAATATAAAATAAAAGCAGTAGTTACATAAAAGTCAAATGTTACATATTTGAGGTCGCTCAATCTCGCATCTATGACATTGTTGTACGAATATCTACACTAAATTTGCAACACCAAATGTAAAGAATTGAAAACATTTCATTTCAAATGTTAATATTTTCCGCATATTTCCCAACTGACCGTCGATTGTCAACACATTGTCCATTACACTCAGCACACACTTCCTTCGAGGCAAATTCCATTATTTATTAAAAAAAGACAGCAAAACTAAATTACAAACTCATACACACATACATACAAACATACATGGTTACGCCACTCCTGTACTGAATCACTCCCAGCGGTCTATTTAATTCTAATTGTTTCGATTGTTTGTCAGGGAAACCAAAATATTTTCGCTTACAGCGTAGAGTGGGCTAGAAATGTTTACATAGATATGTTTGTATGTTTTTTTTTCCGAATCACACTGACATAAATGCAAACAAGAAAAAATCAAGAAAATAAAAAAGATTATAAAAAATGCACCTCATTTCATCAACAAACAACAAATGATTGCCGACGGTGCACATACATACATACACATTACTAACATTTATCTATATAAACAATTACATATGAAATCGCTGTGATTGGCACAGTGGTACTATACAAATACTGTTGTAAGAGAAAACATAGATTTTGTTTTCTTCTTCTTAATTGTCAACCCAGTTTTGTTTGCAATTCTTTCGGCCTTCCTTATGGAATATGATGAATATTAAATTAGTTCCCAAGCTCTTCTTTAAATTGAGAAGCTATTTATATAATCTAGGTAATAAACGGAAAGAATAATGCTTTAATTGCCCTGAACTGCAGTGATTTAATTTTAAAACAATTTTTTTACTACATATAACACATTTTCGAATGCGTCGGTTTGAAATTTCATGCTTGCGCGTATATGCTGAGAAAAGTTAAATTAGTTAAATATCAAATGCAGCATACTTTTAGGCACTTTACCTACTTAAATTTGTTCTTATCGTCGAAATGCATACTTAGTTCCAGTTGATAGGAACTATGAATGGAATTTATTTATTTATTTCAGCTATAATCTAGAAAATATAAACATTTCCTTACAGACTGTTTAAAGTTAAGAATTGCAATGTAATTACTAATTAAACTAATTCATTCAGTAACTGCTTAAACCTAGGTTTAGGTAGTGAAAAATCAATGTCGACAGAATTAGTGAGCTTATTAAATTCATTCATCGCTCTGGCAATTGGCGCATTAGAAGCATATATTGTTTTTACTCGATCTAATACAAAAATATCATGGTTTCGCAAGCTTCTAGATGGAATGTTAAAACGAATACGTTCTAGTAAGAGTGGCGAGTCAATCGCACCACGTATCACATCAAAAACAAATGTCTACGAAAGGATAGTTCTTCTACTATCTAAGGATTTTAAGTTAATTAGGAGACAATATTCAACGCCTAGAGGCAAGCTTGCAGACAAGGCGCATAAAAAATGATACCTCCTTGAGCGTGGCATCACAAGAGGGTTCTAGAAAGCTGTAGAGTACTCCATATGCCTCGTTCTTGAGGTAAACTAGGCTCCAGAATAATACTTTTCGACTACCCTTTAAGAAGTTGCTGTGTCATTAGTCCTATTTATGGGATTGGAACTTTGTGAAAATGTGTTGCTGTCCTCTTTCTTTCAAGGGACGTTGCTTTTGAGATGAGATTTTTGGATTTTTGATTTTAATGAGCGGATCTCCTGTACCGTACCATCTTTAAGTTCTAACGCATGTAGTCGGAGATAGACTTCAGTATTAGGTTCACTTTTAGGTTATTGGCAAACCGATTGCCTTAACTCACTTTTATAGAATCAATCTAATATTTGGGCGTTTATTTAAAAAAGAGAGAGAGAGAAGTTTAGAGGTTTGAAATGAGACAAATATACAGATCTCGGCGTGAATGCGTTTTGGATTAATATATTTAAGTCTGACGAGAGATCGAGCTTTATTTGCATGCGACTCCTAGCAAACGGCCAAAGCTACGGCACTGCTTACTTCGCAGTAGCCAATTTCTATCTACTTTAAAGGGACGACCTTATTGGATCTGAATTTTTCTCTTAAAAACTCGACGAAGAGCTGCACATACTTCTTGAGAAAGACAAATGCCCTTTTGCTTCCAGCGACAATGTTGAAAGACTTTTGAGCCATCTTGGCTGAAATTGTCTGCTTAAATTATTTTTTAACTAATGGATGATCGTCCAACATCTATTAATAGTTTATTTACCAACGTTCGTGTTCAATCATTTGACCTACATCATCTCGCGAAAATCGTATACGTTAAAAGACAACTTCCAATTTGTTTTTAGAAATAATTTATTCTGCAAATACTGCCAATTATTATTAATATTCATACACTGTGCTCCACTATCTACTCATTTAACATTCATGCTGGCGCTCTTCCTTAATGGCGTCCATGCGCTCCAATTTCATCCACAACAACAGATAATCCTAGTAATTTTTTTTTAAATTGCCATCAATCTGTTTCGCTTAACTATTTGACTTTTATTTATTCATTTTCATTTTTTTCTGGTGCACTTCTTTTTCACATTCACATTGCAATTTTTATTGCTACTTATTTGCTTAACGATGTGGCAAAGTGCGAGTGGGACCAAGTCGATTCGAGGCGCTTATAGAGTGTAGCCATTAAGTGCGGTGAAGGCAGAAATGCGTTTGATGAGTATTCTTCGCTATCCATCTTCATCGCCTCTTTTTCACTTTTCAAGCAGATTATTATTTATTTATTTTTTTTGTACTTATCCATGTCTTTAGTCAAATTATGGTTAGTGCCACAGAGTGCGTATTGAGCGTATTCTTGACGGTAATAAATATGACACTGTTAATGATGTGGCACTCTAAAAATATGTTTTTGTTGTTTTAACTATTTTCTAGGTATTACAAGCACACTCACATAAAAAGTGTTCCATGCTAAGAACTATAACTATTTCCATTAACGAGTATATTTATGTGCCTGACTCGAGTTCCTACTTTGTGTGTTTATTCCTTCGTCTCGGGTTTCCAAGAGCTCGCTGGTTAAGCAAACGAGTGACTTAGTCAAAATGCCCCTCAAATGGCTTAGAAGTCTTCTGAAATATAGGCATAACATAGATGTCTAAAGACTCACAATCGAAAATAAAGTCCAAAGATATCTTCATCATACGAAAGAGAGTCGGAATATAGGAGGTCAAACTGAATTAAGAGGCCAATGGAACTAAACCATTAACCGTAAGCCGTACAAAGTGATTTGCTACTGAGCTTGATAGCATCATCTGCTACTCAGAACCCACTCCTACAATAGGCAACAAATGCTGCAGCAGGGTTTGAGACCTTAAATCATTATTGCCAAGCGATTGGACGGTCTTTAGCAAAGTGTGTCGCATCAAGGGGACTATAATTCATGCTCCGCAGTGAACCAACTTCCAGACTCTTCGAGACAATGCTTGTTCTGCTTTCTGAAGAGATATGATTTGCTTCTAAACAGAAAGTTCACCACTGCTACGCCTGCTTCAACCTAACATCAAGCGGAACCATCTCGTTGTAACTATGTATTTGCAATAAGACAGAGTTTGCGAATCACGGGTTATTCATCGTAGGAACCTGGTGCTGGAAGGTCATTAGCTTCGGAGTTTTCGAGATTAAAGTGGACATGTTGCTTATCTTAGTCACATTCTAATTTTGTTGGTGAACACGGCTCAATTCGTGCAGAGTCCGACCTAGGTTTACTCTAGATCCAGCCAATATAATTATTCAAAATTTTTTTCTACCGTATGGGAATCGAGCCGGTCTACTATAGTTTATCACTGAGCTTAAGTTCAGACAAAACAAAAATTGCTTAACTTGAGCGTTGAGTCTTAAGATCTTCCCAATATCGAGTTACTGCCGTCCCCAAAATTGGCGCGTTAAGCGCCAAGGAACTGTTAAAAATCCTCATGTCCATACAATTTGTATGAAGCATACCACAATAACGCGGCGCTAACGCCGAGCAAATGAAATTTTTATTTTTGCAGGGCGCTACGAGTCGAAGTTGGGTGCGGAAGAAAGACCGAAAGAAAGAGAACAAAAAGTGAAAGAGGAAACGAAAATAAAATGAGAAAACGTCAAAAATGATGCCGTGTTTATTTGGGTATAGCGCCCGTTGGCGTTAGAAAACTAGCAATTTAGGGACGGTAGTCAGCGTCGCAAGCTCGACCGTATTAGGTGGGTCGATTTGCGTGTTTTTCTTGCGAGCCGAGGAGGAAAGGATATTTTCCCTGATTAGCCTTGGGACAGAATTATTGCTGGTATTCTTCCTATGTCCGCATGCTCCTAAGACAACTGTGTCGGGACGGAAAGATGTTAATTTACGAGGAACCGATTGAGGGATCGCTGTTCAGAAGAGTTTTATAGAAGGAAGAGGTTCAAATGCCAGGTCCCTAAATCTCTTCGGTAGCCGCCGGAGAAGTCGGATAGCCAAGGCCCACATAAAGAGTTCTTAGTTAATGATTCATTTGTAAAGAAAATTAGTTAAAATTTTTGAAAAAAAAGAAATAAAAAAAGCCGATCCAGGGTGTTCTTGGTCTAATACCCTTCCTTCGACTTAAATAAAATGCAATAACTTTGTATGTCTGAATGAAAAACGAGGCCCAACATTACTGGGCGAAGTTAGAATTAAACAGATAGTCCAAATTGAAAAACACTCCGGAAAGCTAGGAGATCTGGAAATATCTCTAAACTTATTTGGCATGACATAAGTATAGTCACAGGCACATCACCAAAAGGCGTTGCGAAATTTACAAATGGCTCAGCGAAGACCTCTACTATAGACAAGCTCTCGGAGTGACTAGGTGACCTGCTGCGGTCTCTATGCCTTATCTAACCCAGGGGATATGGACTCCATCCAGAAAAGGGGCGCTCTAGCTTCAAACATGACTCTAGAAAGTCACCAAAGTTCTCAGGAGCTCATAATTTTACGCACTAGCACGTCGCGTATTCTTGCACGATTTATTTCGTTCGACGGAAGAAATTGCTTTTGCACCAACCCATCACTGTAGAATGTTGATTTATTTAACGACTTCTTTCAGTTAAAACTTAATCCATTTCATTTAGTAAAGGGTATTTGCTCGGCTCATCTGCTTTTACGCACTAGCACATATGCAGCTTTGACTTTCTTTCATCTTCGCTTTCATCATCAGTCTATTTGTACGACTTTAAAAGATACTAGAATTGCAACACTTACGCGCTTTGTTTACATAGAGTCTTTACGTTAGCTTCGCTTTACGCATCCTTTTGCCACGTTTATCCATAGGAAAAAAAACCCACAACATCATCGCTGGAGGTCAAATTCGTTTCAATTTTCTTTTTTTCTTCTTCCCAGCATGCTGTAACCCATTGCAGCACTAACCTCGCTTTACTCACTCTTCCTCCCCGCTCTGTTCACCGCTTCGCTTAAACGGAGTTCGCATAACGCTCCAACCAAGCATCTGTCAAAAATAAGCCATAACACTTAGCCGATTTGCCTACTCACCCTCTTAGCTTCTTTGAAACTCATCACTTACAAAATTCTGCTTCGTCTTCTCCGCATGCATTTCACTTTTATTTGCTCTTCATCTCGAATGTGTTTGCGTTGCAAGCACACAAACTTCGCTGGCAGCTTTGTATGGTAAAGTGGAGTGGTTGTGGTACAATGTAGGGTTGCCAGCCGCTCAACCCCCTCTTCTGCTCTGCCTCGTGCCTTCGCAAACTCAAAGCAACAAAGTATGCAAATATCAGCTAGAAAATGTAGCAACTCAAGAAGCGTCAACCGACAGCTGTAATTGTCATGATGCCCGCCAGCGTTCGGTCATTCAATGCTATACTCCCCTCGCCCGGTGTAGGTTTCTTTACCATCTCGCCAAGTTACATTCATTCAAAGTGGTATGAAAGTATGCAAAATACAAATTGCAGCAGTAACCTGCTTTTCCGCATTTTCTATGCCACTTTTTCACTCATCTTTCAATTTTTACTTAAGCTGTTTACTTGCCCTCCCTCTGCGTGTTTGTTTCGGAGTGTGTGAGTGCGGTGTACTTTTGTCAATATTTGCACTCATAAGTTTTTCGCCCTTTGGCAACACCGTTACCGCTGCAGCGTTGCTGTCGCCGTCGTCCTGGCAATCAACATACATAGTCAGGGTTCCCTTTTTTACTGGTTGTTGTTTTTGTTGCCACATTTATCCTTGTGTATTTGTTGAGTTATTAACTGAAATTAAGAATATTGAGTGGCTCGCTGCTGACTGGCTTCTTGTGTCCTTTTGGGCTAAACCGAAAAACGTTGATTGCTTTCCTGTTTTACGTCATTAACGAATGGGAGATATGTTTGTATGTGTTGTGTGTGTATTTGTGTCTGTGGATACCGTGGTTTACGCACAAACTGAAAGGAATCTGACCAGTTTAAGGATTTTGGTTTGGATATTCTATTAGGTCGGGAATTGAAAGCACCTTTTCTCTTATTGGGGAATTTTCGACTCCCTAATTACATTCTAGAGCTATTTTTGCGTCACATCTTCCAGTTTCCACCATATTTTTTTTTCCAAGGCAGAAATACACTCGGAGGTTTGCCATTGCTTGCCAAGGGGCCACCGCTGTTTGAAAAAATTTTTTTTCATTTAGATGTTGCTTGGGGCAGAGATCGAGCCCAGGTTCTGCGGAGTGGTAGTACGCACCCCTAAGCACACAGCCACAGCGGCACATCCCTTTAACTGGAGTTGTTTCAAAGTGTCAGTATGGAATCCGGAAAAAGAATAGTTTATCCAAAATGAAATTGAAGAGCTCCGACCGTTCCAATCTTGGGACTTAACAGTCGTACCGTTTGGTCCATAGTTTAGCAAAGAGTGACGTTGCCATATACTAGCGTAACACAACTTTTACAAACAATTCTTGACTTCCTTACTTTGGATCGGACCTCTTTCAGTGCACCTTGATGCCAAAGAAGCTAAAGACCAGCTTCGGTTCCGTTTTCCATTCCTAAGCTATGGTGGACAAACAAAAACGGCATAATAACCGGCGCCTTCAATCGAAATGTATGTATATTCAAAACGGTATTGGCGAACTTGCTTCACGGTTATACGAGTATGTATAAATAAAGAAGAGAGTACCGATAACAATATTGAAAGATAGATCGATAACAAATTACTTAATTTTTCGATAACAATATCGATAAAAGTGACTGATATCTGATAAACATATGAATAAGTATGTCGATGAAATTACCGAAATCGGTAACGATCGATTTATCGGTAGAATTATACCGGACATACATATTTGTAGGATCATTATAAACTTTGAGAAACACCTACCAATACTTTACATTAACTACAATATTTTGTAGTCCGATTGCACGATTTGTATCCCAAATACTGAGTAACTGTGATAACATCCTCATAAAATTTAAATCGTTGCAAATAACTAACAACCCGACCACACATCCGTTTCACAGGACACACACTCACCTACCAATGAATAAACACGAACGTAGACGGAGAAGCGGAAAGCAATGAATGTAGCTTTGTGCGACATTGAAGGCTCACCATTGAGACGAATATCAAGCGACATGCCATAGAAAATTGCCTCGAGTAGTTACTACTGTAGATTTAGAAAGCAAAGGCACCGAGCAGCCAAGCAAGCAGCATACAGAGCACTCGGCAGAGCCAGCTGGGCAGGCAATAATACCAATACCCTATTCATGGCCCAAAGCGACAATAATAAAAATTCCACATACTCGAAAATGCAAAATTGGTGGTGGCAGCGAACACACAGTCACAAGGAAGGGGAGATGGCGATAGAAGCAACTTGGATGTCGAGCGAACTGACATAAGCCAATGCTGATTTTATTGCGACGTTACAAGGGTGCAAAATAAAATCGCAAAACAATTGCCAACATTTGTTTGCAGATAAAGAAGGATGCGACAGTCAGCGAAAGGACATTTAAAAGTTTTATATTGTATTTGCAGCCAGTGGCAAGGATGTGTGAAAAGGGGCATAAATAGTAAGGTCTTGTAGGAAAAAAAATGAAAACGGCAACAAAATAGCCATACAAACTAACGGTACTTATTAGAAAGCTAGAAGAAAGTGAGAAGGAGAAAGCACAGTTAACACACAAACATGCAAGCGAGTAAGTGTTAGGCAGTCAAGCAAATGAGGGGGAAGGACACGGCCCATTGCGCCAATTCGAAGAAGCGTACATCAGTCTGCTGTTCAAGCAGTCGAACAAAACCACTGAATAATTGCAATAAAAGCAAACAAAAGCAAAGGGAACACAAACCAAAAAATAGAAAAACCATTTAAAAAACAATGCTATTAAATGCGGCAAATAGAAAATGAAAAAAAATTTGAAAAAAAAAATAAATCGAACTTTTCGTGTGCCGCCAGCAAGGACATGCGGTTAAGAGTTAAATTGCATAGAAACACAAATCGTTCGGTGCTCCGATAGACAGGATAAGAGTATCAAGCTAAGAATACACTAAAAATCGGAAGCAATAAAATTGGCAAAAGACAGACACTTAGTATCAATGGGTGAGAATGCTGTAGAATTGTGCAACTAACATCCATCGCTTTATTGGTTGTCTCCTACATTTTAGGGTTTTTCTTTAGACTTTTTGGGTTTATCCTTTTTCAATGATTTTTATGCTTTTGGTGAGCCATTAAGTGGGAACCTTGCACGTGGTAATTTTAAACTAGCACTTCTTTGCAGTAATGTTTTCGATTAGATATTTTACATATTGTGGCATTTCATGACTAAATAGCTGCAAAACAAAAAGGGCATACAAAGGTTTGCAGAAAATGTATATGGCTTGAAGGGATCTCCAAATAATGATACCTTATTGGCTATGAATTTATGATATTTCGCCATGTGGGATCTCTCCCAGACTTTGAAAGAATGGTTGCGGTGCGTACTTTTCTTCTTCTTAAAGCCGAATGATGACATAAAAAGTGTTGCGCATTTTCTTATTCTTCTATGTTCTTGAAACTTCGACAATGATCCAGCGTGTCTACCCCTAATCTAATGGCGCGTAAGCTAATTAGGCAGTGGTCCCTTAGAGTCCTTATAGGACAGGACATTTCTTTTATGTTAAAACATAAGAGTAACTATGTTCGATTCCTATTATAGGAAGGCTAGTTAATACTGGAGATTTCACAAAACGAAAGTCTGTTCCAGCGTTCTTAGGCAGCTAGAGTGCTCTGATCCATAATAAACTGTTTAAGTTTTGAGCCTTCTGTATATAAGTTTTTGACATTCGGCTTTTGGTGTGGTCTGTTGGACCTATCCTCTTGTGTTGACATCACAACTTTATATTTCTTAGCGAAAGGGAGAGCAGGAAGCAGCTGAATGGACTGAGATTCCATAAATCCACGGGCCGCATTCTTTAAGTTTTACTGCTGTAATTACGGCAGTTAGATCAAGGTGAGGTAGATGCAACATCCATTTAGGGCTTCTCTGTTAGGAGTATAGGCCACCATATTAAAACTCCATGCAGTATAATTCGATGAACAAGCCATCGACTCAAAAAAGTACAGATATTCCGAGAGACAAAGAGATTCGGAATACTGCCACTAAGTGTGTCTGCTCTAAGATTCGGGGCATAAAACAAACAGTTCAAAGGAGAAACAACGATAGTGGAGATCGTCTTTGTTCAAAATGTTGGAATTCACTTCCTAAACAGAACTGAAAGGGAACCTGTCGTTGTTGTTGTTGTTGTAACAGCATAAAAATTCCCCAAATAATTTTGGGGACTTTTGCTGAAGTGACAGCCCTTGGCCAGACATAAATCTGGTTCGTTCCGATTACGTAGACATGGCTGTCGTTAGAACGAGAATCTGTCGTTTTTCCAAGCAATGATAAGATTCCAATCTTCACATTGGAACCGAACGAAAGCTGAAAACCTTTAGAGTACACTAATGGCTAGACTAAGATCTATGTGATGCACATGGTAGAATATAGGACCGTTGACCGTTTTAATACCAGGTTCGGAACTTCTACGACGTTTCCCGAACTAAGAACAATGTAGACTATACGAGTATTTGGCACTAGTTGTGTTAAAGCCCCGTATTACGGAGTAAACCACTCAGATTTATATGGTCTTCACTTCAAAGACCTGACAATTTAGGCACAGTTTGAAAGAAGTTTAAAAGGAGAGCCTCTTTGGACTTCCCAAAAAGTTAAAATACATGTGAAAAATCTTCTTTAGAGTGTGAAAGGAAGAAAAACCAGGGATCAATGGGGGTTTAGCAGGCAAGCGGTCAACTGAATTCCTTTAAATGATATCCAGTTGACTTCAATAGGCTTTCTGGAGAATATCACCGTTTTAATAGTGCCTTACTTTACACAAATTTAATGTCATTACCAATACCGCTGTTTATTAGGAGTCGCTAGCAACAAAGCGAGCAATTTTGACAAGGTCATTCCAGCAGAAAAAACACCAAAAAGAGTCACACCTGAAGGCGATTACTTAAAACGAATTTCACGCCTATCTAAATTCAGCACCTTAAAAAGCAACTAAAAGATGCTTACCTCATTAAAATTACATGTAGACCGGCAGCAGAGTAATCATCTTTGCCTTCATTATTCCTGTTTCACTGGTTATATTCGTTTTTTTTGTGCCATTATGTAATAGATATTCTTAATTCGTAGGCGAGTATTTTATATTTTAAATACACATACATACATTCGTGCTCATATTTATGGCAAGCGATAAAAACGTGCGTGGTTGATAAATATTTAGTGTCACGGGCACGGCATTTTTCTGAGTTTCCTCATTACGTAGAATAGCAAATAAAATATGGGCGTACATTGCGCGCAAATGTTTCGAAATGTGTTGGATTTTCGAAATTCCTTATAACGCATATCTCGCTTAATCGCAAATACCTGCTTTCAGCTTTCAGCGTAGTTTGCTGCACGTACATGCCGTCAATTTTTTAATACACACTAATTTTTCACTAAATTCTCTCACTCCCCTTGCAATTTACGTTAGCCGTAGTAGCTGCTGCTTTAATCGTGGCTGAATTGATGTATGGGACACGTGCGCCATTTTGCATACTAAATTTATATTGATGACATTATTGAGATTGTTGTTGGTACTAGTATACCAGAAAATTGGTAAAGATTCTAAAATAATATCTCATAAAAAAATTGAAAAAAAACGTTATTAAATTTTTAGAAAAGGCATTGTTTTTTATTAAAAATTAGTACAAGAATTTCGCAATTTTTTTTTAGTTTCGAAAAAAATAACATTTTTATAAAAACGAAAAACATTGCGATCGCTAAATCCCAATCAACAATTCAAACCATTATTTGTTTACTTATGGTCATGAAAAGGTTAAAGAGCACAAATTTCCGGACTTTCAAAACTTCAAAATCGGTCATAGGATTATGCACCCATATTTAAAATAAATTTTTTTATTTAAGTTTATTTTAAATTTTTTTAGATTTAAACTTAATTTTTTTTATTTTAGTTAATTTAATTTTGTCTTATCTTATCTTATCTTATCTTATCTTATCTTATCTTATCTTATCTTATCTTATCTTATCTTATCTTATCTTATCTTATCTTATCTTATCTTATCTTATCTTATCTTATCTTATCTTATCTTATCTTATCTTATCTTATCTTATCTTATCTTATCTTATCTTATCTTATCTTATCTTATCTTATC
>JAPVRG010067606.1:0-21395 GCA_029783565.1 Rhagoletis cerasi
AAATGTAGAATAGGTATAATCGTAAATTTCGAAGATTGATCGAAGCGGAACGGAACGCAGAATACCAAAGTTGCCAAACGGAGAAATTTTCGATTCGAGTCGAAATGCAGAATAGGGCTGATTAGCTACTGAATAAAACAACATTCGCCTGCCGCCGTCTGCCACTGGAATTTTAATGTATTTTTTTTAACGCGATTTGATTAGCTTTACCTGTAAGAATCTATGCTAATTTTTAGCTTGACTAACCTACAATATCTACAGAGTTGATATATATATCAAATGAAAGAGCTTGTAGAGTAAATTGTCCCAAAACTATCAAATTAAAAATTAGTCTGTTTGTTCATAAAATATTTTCGTAGGAAGATATTAAGATTTTAATATTGACCGCAGCATTGCGCATGTAGAGAGAAATATGAATACTGTAAATATGCATACATAGATATATGTAATTCTTATTTGCTCTGTTTTGCTCAATGCGATTTACGTAAAAATAAGAAATAAAATGATTGACACTGTGCCAAAATTCAACGGTAAGTCCTAGCTACTTCAAACTTGCCTTTGTTGTACTTAAACTGAGTGTGCCTCAAAACTCCATACTCAAAATCTTTCTAAGAAACCCATTTAAAAAGCTCAAAATTTTTACGAAAGTCTGTTGATTTTTTTTAATATTGAACAAAGTTTGAAACTTAGATTTATTCGGCCTTTGTTAAAGAACAAATTATATTTTTATAAAAAAATAAATTATATTTTTATAAAAAAAAAGAAATTATATTTGTATAATAAAATTCAGCCTTTTTACATAACAAAAAGGAAAATTGTTAAAACTTGTCAATATGTTGTTCGCCTATAATTATGACACGGGGAGTATTTTTAAATTTTAATAAACAATTTTGAGACGATTTCAAGATTGTTGGTTGTTTTTTCGCATTTTTTTATAATTACTAAATTTTGTGATGGTTAAAAAGTTTTGAAACGCGGAAAAACTTTCAAATTTTTCGCATGGCCATACGCCATATTGAATCCGCCATTTTGGATTTTGCAATTCTGACGGCGGATTCGTAATTACCCACCCTGAAAACCCACTAGTACAAAATTGCGAATCATTACTTTAAAGCTTCGAATTTTGGCCTTACTTTTGGATTTCAGCCGCACGGTGCGCCGACGCGATCTGACGTGTTCGTTACGCTAACGTTTGTTTTCGTTTACTTGTTTGATTTTTGTTTCGCGATTTTTTCATTCGAATGTGCTTTTGTTCTGCACTTCATAGATGCTTTTTCATGCGTCGGAAACACAAACATTTTTATTATCAATTGATGATGGCATTCGAACCCGGGACCTTTTGGAAGCTAACAAATAACTGCGAGCACCTCTGCACACTCAGCTACAGCGGAACATGTAAATGCGTCCTCAAATGTTCAGTTTGAATCAAAGTCCTTAAGGCCGTGTCACACGATTGGAGCATTTGTACAGATTTGTACATTTTGGGAGTCACGGAGTGGTGTTGTATAGAAATTTTATGAGTTCAACTCAATAAAAAATGCCTCAGCACCACTATGTAACTGTCAATGGAACAAATTTGAACAAATGCACCAATCGTGTGACTTCGCCTTTACAAGCGTTAAAAGTAATTTATTTTAAATACTTTCTCTGTTCAAAAATTTTAGATCGCTAAAATCGAAAACCAGAAAATAACTGTTTGAAAAAATTAGGTTACTCTTTCTTAGTGCACATTGCGCCCTCCTTAGGCACCGTCCTGAAAATTTTTCAAATCGGACGATTTGTTATTAATATTAAACAGTTAATTTGATAAATAAATAATTCCATCACTATTGGGTGGTTCGAAAGAACATTTCCTGATGATGATTCTTTTGAAAATTTTAGAAGCAGGGGTACTTATGCAAATAAAAGTAAACGAATATTGGACGATGAACTTTTATCAGAGGCGAGCAGTTTTTCTTGAACATTAGCCCTTGAAAAATTGCTCGAAAACAACATAAAGCAGCTGAAATTAGATGATGTATTCTTATAGTTATAGTTTTAGTTGATTTTTTTTTTATTTTTTTGGCAAAACTTCTTGAAGTAGCAAGAGGGTGTTAATATTTTTTCGAAAGCCGCCAAGATTTACTGCCATTGAGTTCAAAAAGTTAATCATATTTATTAAAATAAAATTGTTTCCTGAATTTATAATTCTGCATGTATTTAATTTTGGATGCATGCTTTTAATTAACTAATAATTGAGTGCTAAATTGCACTAATCAATGGTTATTATTGAAACATAAGTTAAACAGCATGACTTCATTGATCATTTGAAAGAAAAGAACTAAGCTTGGAACTACGAGGGCATTTGATAAGTCAGTGACTTTTCGAATATTCAGTGTAGTAACTGTAAATGCTGCACTGTTCCTGTCAACAAACATACATGTATAAACAGACTAGTGTCATTTAGTTTGTTTGACACCTCGTGAATTTCGACGAAAATAGGGAAAAAGCGAATTTCGCGCAGCCTAAAGAGAGTTTCCACGACGCTCAAATTGTGCAATTTCAACCCTCAATTTCTATTTGAAATTATAGCTGATTAGACGATCATCTCAATTTCAATTTCATTGCAGTTTGTTTATTTGTTTGTTGTTGTTTTGTTTTGTTCGATTTGTTCTTCTTCTTTTTGCTCACTAATCATTCACAATAAGTAATTTTCACGGTTACTTTCGTGAAGTTGCGGCAATTTCGTCGCAATTTCTCTGTAATTGAAATTCAAACGCAATTTCAGGTGATAGTTTTTCGTATGGCCAAACTGAGAATCGTTTCGCAGTTTCAGCTGAAATTTGGAATATTGTCGAAACTGCGCAATTAGGGTGTCGTGGAAACGCCCTCCTAGGCTACGAACTACTAACTCCATCCAGTATATTTTTCCGATTTAGGCTTCTTCTACTATTTTCTATATGCTAAACTGAAGAAATCGTTCAGCGGAATGCGATTTTGGTCGAATGAAGAGCTCGCCACTGTAAAAAAAATTTTATTTATTACCTAGAGAAAACTACCGTTAGAAATGAATAAGATAATTGGAAAAAGATTATGCTAAATGAGAATAGAGCTTAAGCCTTTTTTGTCGAAAAAAAACATTTTTTAAGTGCCACTGACTTATCAAACTGCCCCCGTATTTTTGCCCACTGAATATTTAATTGCGCTCATTAAATATCATAATTTGCCTAACCTTCTTCGCTCTTCCGCCATTTTGAGAGTTCATGAACTTTTTGTTTGGTTGTTTTGAGTCTAACAAAATATAGAAGAAAAAAAACCAAAAACAAAGGCGTTTTAAATTTGCATAGTTTGTGTATAAATTAGTTAACCCTTTTGTTATTTTTAGCTCCCAGCTTCGCTTTAGTAATTGCCTAAGTTTTTATATATGTATGTTTCTATATACATATGTGAGTGGGTATGTAAGTATGTATACATGAATGCGTTATGCGAAATTTGGCTACAACGAAACATTAGCAAAATTTAAAATAACAATGCGAGCACTCTGCCAGCCTCTGGTCCAAATTATTTGTTAGTTACCAGTTTTATGTACCTATATGTATGTATTTTTTGCCGAATGTCAGAAGTGCAAGTTTTATTTTTATTTCATTGAAAAGCTGAAAGTCAAGTTCACGGTCTCAGCGACTTTGGCTTTCATGTCGGGTGCTTCTTAGAAAAAATAAAACCGCACTAAGTTAAATTAAGGTAAATAATTCGCTAAGCCTTTTTGCTTTTCTATACTAAAGTGTTAATGTCTATTTCTAATTTATTTAGCTAGGCCTAATTAATTTATCCTTTTTTCAAAGAGTTTTTTTAAGGCCAGGTATCGTTTGAATTGAGGTAAAGCTTCTTGCCTCAGCTGAGAAAAAGCTATCGAGTACGGACAAGTTCTAGAGAACTACGTAAATATTTAGTACGCATTTTAAATAAACAAAGTTTACTAAAAATATTTAATGCACATTGATTAAATATCAAAAAAAAACTAACGCTTATAAAGCGAGTGTCACAAAAATTTATTTGTTAAAGCCACGACAAGCATAAATACATAGTAATTCGCAGTTGCGACAATATACAGGGTGTTCCACAAATAACCTGCGAAACTTGAGGAGAAGGTAGGTGGAGGGTTGAGCTCCCTGATAAGCAAACATTTTTCAGGTAAAAGTGTCATCGTTTTTGAAATTTTTTTAAATTTAAAAAAGTCGGACATTTGCATGTATTTTCACAGCATGTTAATTAAAAAAAAAAATTTAATAAAAAAAATTAAATTTTTTTTCAATTTAAAATTAAAAAAAAAATAAAAAACCTTTTTTTAAATTAATTTTTTTTTTACATGCAGTTAAAGAAAATACCAGAAAAGGACCGATTTTTTTAAATTAAAAAAATGTCAATATTTCAAAAATGGTGAAACTTTTACCTGAAAAATGTTTGCTTATCAGGAGCTCTCCCCACCTACCTTCTCCTCAAGTTTGGCAGGTTACTTTTGGGTACTTATTTAAACAAACTTTATTTCACAAAACACTTTCGCCTACAAGTGACGCGCATTCGCGAACACTTTATCTTATCATTAACTGCAGCGCTGCGGTTTTTTTGTTGTGGAAATGTATCCCGCAGTCATTTAATTTACACTTTTAGTCATTGTTGTTTTTTTTTTCCTTGCCAAAATAAATTTAGGAATGTGTGTAAATAGGGTACAATGTCAACGGTTGACGACTGGCAACGCGATAATAACAAAAGCGCCGCAGTCGGCGTCGAGCTGCGACTGCAATTCGCTAAAGCGACGAAAGTGAATGGCAATAGCCTCATTTCTACATTTGACTTTTCTATGCCAGTCGGTTATCGCTACAGTAATAACAACAATTTGCTATGCAAAACTCATGCGGGCCAACAGCTTTCGAAAAGCTGATTGCATGAAAAAAGATAGAACCCAAAAAAGCGCGCAACTTTTTTCATTTAATTACTTGCGATAAGCGTATATCACGCACGTCAGCGTCTAAAAGAAAGTAAAAGTGCGCCGAAAAAAATTTAGTATTTTTTTTTTCAAAAACTAAGTCACAACACTATTGAATGTAAGAGAAAATAGCATAAGTATCGTTGATCGCAGCTGCTTTGTTTTAATTTCAGTTGCTGATAAGCAGCATGAGTCTACCTTTGTTGCTTATATTTTCTTATTTCTGTACTATTTATTCTTGCTTTTAGCTGAGCGTGCTGATAAGCAAGCATGTATGAAGCGATCTGTTGTTTCTGCTTTTTGTGTTTCGTCGTGATAGCGATTGCGACTTTGTTGCATTTACATTTAATTTTATTTTTTAAACAAAATAGTTGAAGGTTAAATTTTTGATTTTTTCGCATTAAAATATTGCACTTTTTAGAATATGGATGGAAACGTTCAACTATCTCTAAACCCTACAAATGAAGGCTAAACAGAAAATATTGTACTCACATGAATTTTATGAGACGCTCTTTTATGTAAAAAAAAATGCCCTCGCGGGTTTGTCATTGACTGCCAAGCAGTTGTTCAATGAGCCGGACACAGAACTCGAGCAGAATATCGGAATATTAAGAAAATACTAGTCAAGATAGTTAATGCCACTTCGAAACATGAGGTATCCGCAAACAAAAACGGTCTTCTCTCCATTCAACCCGCGATAGCCCCGAAAAGCAGCATTACCTCATCAAGCCCTAAAACCGCATCGGAAAAGTCCTGTAGAAACAATATCTAAAACCAGTCGGTTTTTTTTTCAGATTATTCTTTCTACTGGACACTATTACTTTGAGCATCATAGATTTCCACTTTTTTCTATTTAATACCTTTGTTCTATTGCTTAAACTACACATTTTGAATATTTCCAATAATAAATATAACACTAGTCGACAAATTTTGACGTAATTGCGTTAAGCTAAGAAAAAAATGTTTTCTAAGCTAATTTTGGGTCGCTGAACACATTTTTAAATGCTCATTTTTAATTACAAAATTTTTAAAAAAATTTTTTTCCAATTTAGATAAATCGTTACAGTAGCATTTGAGTCTAAGATCATCCAAATCGGATAAGAAATGTAGATGTTATGGAGCACTGAGTAAAAATTCCAACTTTGTATTTTTCACACAATCACACTTTTGGTTGAAAATAAGCTTTTCCCCTTGAACTGTTTAGTTTGTGTTGGGTAGAGTCTTCTCGAATTCGCATCCACGAGTAAGAAAAATAAATAAAAATAAAATTAAAAAAATTAAAACAAAAATAAAAAAAATTTTATTTCCGACCAAAAGTGTGATTTTGTGAAAAATATAAAGTTAGAATTTTTATTCAGTGCCCCATTACATCTACATTTATTATCCGATTTGGATGACCTTAGACTTAAAATTTACTGCAATGATTTATCTTTTACTCAAATTTGAAAAAAAAATTTAAACAAAATTTTTGTAATTAAAATTAAGCATTTAAAAATGTGTACTTTTCAAAAATGAATGAAAATTCCACTTTTTTAAATTTTGGCCGCTAGTAACAGTAATAACTTTTATTTAAATCTATACAAGTTATATATTTTTGTAAAGGGCGCATCAATACCTTTTGAACGGTAGGTTGCTCGCGTCGATAGAATTTTCAAAATATATTGACAAATAACTGCGAAAGGTACCGAAAAAAAATTGGGGTTTGTTTTCATATTCAGCTACCCAAAGTTAGCCTAGAAAATACTTTTTTACAAAGGTTAATTTTTCGTGTAAACTAGTGTATCTAATCGGTAAATAAATGTGCTGATATTATCGAGTGAACCACTTCCTTGTTGAGTGTGCAAGCTATTTCTTTTTACATTAGTCTACACATCTAAAAATATGCTTAAAATCACTGTGGATTTGTTTGTAAAAATGGCTGCCTATACGAGTACAAATTTTGGTATTCCAGAAAATAATTTAATACGTTTCTGAAATTAATTTCTAAGTTTAATCGTTTTCACCTTATAGCAAACTTAGCAAACAAAAATTATCACTATTAAATAAAAACTTTAATTAGTCTGCTTTTGCTGGTCATTCAACTGTCTATTTGAACTTATTTACATTTATGACTATAATTTTATAATCTTGCGCTTATTTACTGCTAAAATACACTTCATATAAACCCATTAAAGCCATTTAGTAATATTTTCTCCATTATTTTCTTTAGTATTATTAAACTCATTACTTCAAATTGTAGAATACATATTACACACATATGCAAGTAATTGAATCGAGTCAGCTACAGCGAACACTTTAGGCCAAAGTGCAAATTTTCAACGACGGATGTTGAACTTTATTTTCTAATACAAGTGTCCTACGTCCAGAAGCACTGAGAAGTGCAACGTGTGAGAAAATTAAAAAATCTTGTGAAGCTACATATATTATATCACCTTTTTATTTTGTTTTATTTTATTTCTACATAGTTTTTCAAGTTAAAGTATTTGTGGCATGTTGTTTTAGGTACTAAATTTATTTCTAAACATGCCGGCGTATAAGCATATGTAAGTGGGTCGGAAACGGCTGAGCGCTCATGCAATCAGCATAGAAAAATTGTCATGACAAAGCTTAAAGGTGTTGTAATCCATTTTGTTTTGACTTTAAACTGGATAAGACAAATTGCCAACGTTTATTTCAAAATCATTTGTTGGAAAAGTAAAAAGCATGATAAAAAAATAGAAGGTAGTTTCACTCAATGATTTTTACCGCCATGTTAGCCATGTGACGTTTGCTGGCTTTATGATATTTTCATCGAAATCAAGCTACCAGCCTTGATAAAAAAAGTAATTTTTAACTGCTTTTGAAAATTTTGAAACAAAAAATATATGTGCATACATACAAAAACAATTATCAATCGTTTAATAAAACAATAAAAAGAAAAAATGAGTAGCGCGTTTAAAGGCTGCACAAATTCCGTACATTTGTGCAAGGATTCCGGGTTGAAGTTTTTTAAATTTCCAACGCTCTCCCTTTTATCAGAAGTAAGTGGTTAGAAGCTTGTGACGGCAATGAAGAGGTCGAGGCAAAATTTTGATTCTATCCTTTTAACTTGTTTTATTTGTTTCAATAGCTTGCAGCTTCAAAATATAAAACCATTTAACGATATAGAGTTCGATGGATTAGAAAATTTTGCAGGATATATTGTATCGAAAATGCGTTTAAAGCAGTTCGGTTCGAGAATAAGTGAAATGAAGCAACATAATTACACTTATGTAAACTGTGTGTCAGAAGGTGGTCTTTACAAAACGAGTTCTGACTTTGTAAGCATATTAGAGCACCTAAACTCGGCATTTATGCGATTAAGGGCCAATTCCACCAGCTCTGTTTAACTTTAATCTCCAATTAAACATCGTTATCGACTTTAAATACCCCATAAGATATGCATGCATACATTAACCGGATTTTCATACAAGCAGAAAAATTTTCACGGAGAGAAGAATTCTCTAGTTTGTTGTACTAGTGCCCTAAAACGGCGTGTCGTTTCAATCATAATAGCTGAAAACTGCAATAATGCCAGTATACGTAAAAAATTGTAAAGTGGAACTTCTTTTTTTATCAGGAACGTGGGGAAAATACCAAGGCCCATAAAAACAGCAGAATCTACCATCCCGAAATACCATAATTTGTATTTTACTATTAACAATGTGGCAACGCCGCTTGTAGTATGTACAAATTATGAAACTTGAAAAATGCCTGTATCCGTCAAAAAAATTTGAAGTGAAACTACCTTCTATTTTTTTATCATGGTAAAAAGCATGATACAAAAAACAAGGTAGTTCCAATAAACAACTTTTTGATTGAAAAGCATATTTTTGACAATTGATCAATTGTAAAAAATTCGACGCGGCGCTACCCAATTTGAGTTTTTTGGTACAGGAGATTTTATATCATAAATTTGGGATTATATATAAAATAATAATATTAACATTTTCCTTTTAAAAATAATTAATAACTTAACCAAAAATTTTTTAAATTGTATGTTAAATTCGACAACCATTCCCCGAAAACATCATTTTTGGATAAATAAGATTTTAGTGAAGATTTTTTAATGCCATCTGTTGGAGTCTCCTATATCGGACACGATTGTTTCTGATATAATTCATACACTGAAATTACACATTTCGATGTGTTATTTAATACATATGTATTATCTCTGTCCATTTAACCGCATGTCTTTCAAGTAACTTGAAATGGGAATTTACTTTGGGACCCATGGGCCTCAACTTTTAGAGAAGTGAGTACTTCCCATTTCCGGTATGGTTTTACCGGGGACCGAAAATGACCATTAAATAACTAATTTTTTGTTATTTTTTCGATCGTTTTTACTGTTATGATGGACACTGTGTTTTTATGACCGTTTTAAATCTTTGACTATCCAAAAAATGAAATCTGAAAATAACGGTTATGGTGTCATTGAAAAAAATAAAAATCTCAAATAAACAGTTAAAAATTTATAGAAAAAATAAAAATCCAAAAGTTACAATCATTCTTGATCGGAAAAATAACAATTACATTTGATCGTTAAAATAGGAATCCAATTTTAACGGCTAAATTGTAATTTTTATTATAAATATCATAACCGTTCGGTCCCTGGTTTGTACAATATCGTTGTTTCTTTGGTTTAAATTAAAATATATTTTGCTATTCTACATATATTGGAGACGTTGTGAAACAAAATTGATGATATATTCACCCATATTCTGGTTGTCGTAAGTCGTTCGCATCGACAGTCGTTCGTTTAATTATGTCGTAAATGAAAATATTAACGACAGATTTGAACACGTCTTCAATATTTCTTAATTTCGAAAGGTAGTAGATAACGCGAATTGTCCTAGGCAACCCAAATTGTTTGCGCAATTTTTTTGCATTTTACTTTTACGTGCACTTTTTCAAAAGTAGTCAAATACTTTCATTAAGTAGAAAAAAGAAAAAATATATTTCGCAAGGTTAACACAACCTTATCATCAGAAAAATATGCAAGTAATAATGGAAAAAGTAGGGCCCATTAAAAATTTAAAAATTAAGGTCAACTACTTAAAAGTGAAGCTTATCGATTGAGCCTGCGAATAGCGAATTTTTTTGATTTACCAGCGGGCATATACAATTTTGGCAAAGCAACAAAAATTAAAAATAAAAATTTTTGCAACAAATGTACAAAAAAATTCGAAACTACAAGCATACAAGTAAAATGGTAATGCGAGTGGCGCTAATTGAACACGAGGAAATTGTGTCAATCAATAGCAGACGCAGCAATAAATAATAAAAGCTGAGTCAATCGCTTGAAAAGAAAGGCGTCAAATACGAATAAAGACATTAGCACATTAAGTAGACAGTAGAAAATAAAAAATTAACGTACTTGTACATAAAAATGCTGTTCAGTGAAATGGGCTTACACACAGTTCAAGTATCAAGTAGTTGTGCGTGTGAAGCATCCGCTGATTGTATGATCAGCTGATACAGTGGCCATTTATTTCAACATACACCCAAAAACAAACCAAACTGAATTAACTAAAGCGCATAAAATAGGTCAGAGAATGCCCACAACTAGTGAACACAAATAAAAAAAGGTGAAAAATTGGTTATAAAAATTTCATGCGCTCTCTACGATATGTGTGGCGAGGTAATTTATGCGGCTAGCAGTATTTTCTACTCAGCTGACAATCAAGCAACATAACTGCTGTGGTGCCCCCGTGCGATACCGTCAAACATTTCATTGACCATCCGACCGGCGAAACAATAATTTATTTGTTGTTGTGTCTGCTTAATCAAGCATAACAGGCCATCGACCCAATAAAGTGTCGTATGTTAATTGTGGTTGAAGAAAAATATTAAAGCGACGCTGCTGTAGGCTAAAAGGTGTGTGCTTTATTATGTATTTTTGTTTTATCTGTTGTACTTTTATCGCTATATTTTTATGTTAGTTTTTTTAGGCCTATGACCTAAATCCGCGCTGCCACTGTGACGCATAGACAGGTAGTTGATTTTTTGTTGTTGTTGCGCGTTGATGATTGATAAAATCAATGGCAGGGAGTTGGAGAAGAATTAGAAAAAATATTTTATTTATTGCTACAATTGGATTAATGAGAAACTACGTATACATGTGTGGATAACTACAGTAAATGACGCTTTTCAACTGGGTGCAATGCTTATAGTTAATTAATTACGATTTTATGGAAGTAATACCCGATTTGTTTTAATACTGGCTGCATTCAATACGACAGAAATAGTGAGAGCCTAAACGTTGAATTATGGAAATTGCTCCCGATTAGCTGTTAAATGCTATTTCACTAAATTATTTTCGATTGTTTGTACCATGATACAAAAAAGAATGTTATTTCAATGAACAACTTTTTGATTAAAGCAGATTTTTGACAAATGCTCAATTGTGAAAAATTCGAAGCGGCGTTACCCAATTCGAGTTTTTTGGTAGAGAGGATTTTATATCATAAATTTGGGGTTATATATAAAATAATTATATCAACATTTACCTTTTAATAATAATTGGTATCTTACAGGGACCGAAAATAATAATTATTTTCAAGTTTTCAATGAAAAAAATCATAAGCTTCCAAATATCGTAAAACAGTTTCAAGTATACATATATGTATATCGATGGTCCTCTGCAATAACGACACAATCCAAAATTCAAAAAATAAAAATCCTTACTACTGTTAAGTGGCTCATGTCTCTAATCCTTGTCTGATCCATATCTAATCTTCACTACGTGCTTTAGTAATTCTTACTTGAGACACTTAACAGTAGTGAGGGTTTTTATTTTTTGAATTTTGAATTGTGTCGTTATTGCAGAGGACCATCAATATGTGCATGTTTTTTCATGCTCTGTAGGAATATGATACCGTTTAAAAATTATAATTAACAATTACATTTTAAATTTTATCAATCGCTCAGAATATATAATCATATATTGAGCTATATATCTTGATCAAAAATAAAACTCATTTTTCGAGTGGTTTTTTTTTCTCTCTGAAATAATGACTATTTTGTAAGTTTTATTTTTTTCATCAAAAATAATGATTATTTTTAGAGTTTTATTTTTCTGATCGAAAATAAAACGAGTGCATAGCAAAAAATGCCTACCATTAAACTCTTATTAGAAGAGCAGTGTGGGGGTTTTGAGTTTTTCGATCTGCCGAAAAAAATAAAACTCAAATATTAATTTGTATTTCTGAGAGATAAAATAACGCCCAAGAAAGGAGTTTTATATTCGATCACGCAATGTATATAGCTAGCCAGAACTGTTGCAGCTGTCTACATCGGACACGATTGTTTCTGATATAATTCAGACACTAAAATTACACATTTCGATGTGTCATTTCATACATATTTTCTCTGTCCATTTAACCGCATGTCCTTCAAGCAACTTGATATTAGAATTTTCTTCGGGAGCCATGGACCATATGGCTTATAGGGAACTGAATACTTTACATTTCCGGTATGGTTTTATTAGGGACCGAAAATAACCATTAAATAACTAGATTTTCGTTATCTATTAATTTTTAGTTTTTCGATCAAGAAAAATCGGAAAAATTGGATTTTAATTTTTTTCGGTCGAATTTAATTCTTATTTTGTGATTTTTTTTAGCTAATTCTTACCGTACACAGCGAGCATTTTTACCCGTTATGATTTAAAAAATGTAAACCATTAAATAACTAGATTTTCGTTATCTATTGATTTTTAGTTTTTCGATCAAGAAAAATCGGAAAAATTGAATTTTATTTTTTTTCGGTTAAATTTAATTCTTATTTTGTGATTTTTTTAGCGAGCATTTTTACCCGTTATCGTTTCTTTGCGTAAGATTTAAATATATTTTTGCTGTTTTATATTAGAGACGTGGTAAAAAAAAATCGATGATTTATTGTTAGTATGCAAACTAGTACTACAAATATCAACTTGTTGGCTTAAAATATTTAGTAAAGGAGCATTGGCCTTCATTTCTTTCAAAAACAAAAGCCCATTTGCTGGTTAAAATTTAAATTCTAAGAACAAAATATTTTTAAATAAACAAAAAATTAATAAAATTTACGGATTTTAGATATTGGGCATGGCAGCACGAAATGTCACAAACTGCCTAATTTTCAGGTGGTTAATATGGCGACGAAAAAGTGATAATGATGGAATTACCTTCTTTTCTGTATAATTGTTTGTACTATTATTCATTGTGGACCCCTACTAAAATACGTGGGTTCATTGAAAACTAAATAGAGGAAAAGAAAAAAATAAAAAAAAAAGCTGAAGAGTTTGTCACTTCTCCTTTGTCTTCGGTTTGCATGAGACAGGCAAAAAATTGACAATACGCCAACGCCATTTGTGACAAGTTAAATGTTTAACCAACTAAATTTTAAACTCACAATAAAATTTGAAATAATATTCAGCAGCTGGTCAGGCCAGAGACACATTTTTTTTTTCTAAAAAAGAAAATCCAAGGCAACATTAAATAAACACATCAAAGATCAGCACACTAACCTATACACTAAAATTCGGGAATTTAAATTTAGAAAGCAACGAAAAATTTTTTGAGTAAAAAGTAAAGAAAAAAACGCAAACATAATGTGATGCTGCTTTAGTTTTTTATTTTATTTCTCTCGCAATACAGAGTTAACAGCAACTACCACTACAGTCAAAGCATTGCCCCATAGACTTTTTGCCATGTGCGAACCTTATCTTTGTGTACTACTTTTTAGCGAACAACAAATAATTGGCACGAAATCGTGTGTGCCCTAGTTTTTTCGCCATGCGCCCACATGTTGCGTATGTGCTTACGCACTCTCCAAACAAACATTCATATCCAAATACGCACAGACTATTTGCTGGCGGTGTCAGAATTAATCCAAGCGAATGCCGAGCGACCTCCGAATAGTAAACAGAACGCATGTGATGTGGGTATGCATGGAATTTTAGACGGCGGCTTTCACAATGTTGTGTTGTTGTGACGTTGTCATTAAAGAGTTTTGCGAAAGTAGAAGTGAATATGAGTGTTTAAACATGAACAATAAATAAATGAAATAAAAAAAAACAAGCGCTAATCATTGAGTTAAGTGGTGATAGTGAGTGACAAGTGCAAAAGAAAGTCAAACAAAAGTGAAGTAGATTGCTTAAGAAAGGCTAATAAACAATTAGCAGAGCGGAATATAGAATAAAATGGAAATGGAGCAAAAGGAAAAGAATAAACAGCTCGTTAACCGAAAGCTGTGGAAGTTTTTTTTCTAAGTTATACCAAATACCCGACAAAGTCACCTCATAAAGCAAAAATTTTTACGGTAAATATTGCATTGTGCTCGCGGCGGAAGCTAATAGATTTATTCAACAGGTAAATATTTATTCCTAATTGTTTAAGTTTGGCAATAGGTTGTCTGTAAAATTTTCGCATTGTTTTTGCTACACCCTTTTCTGGAGAATACAGTATTTCGCGCAAACGAATTAAGGAATTTATGTGCAAACTATTATCTGTTGGCTTTTTATTGGCCAAAATGTTATTTAGGTCATGGCCTACATTATCAACTAGTTTAAACAGTGCCGAATACGATTGGATAAACCTATGAATACATGAAAAGGATGAAACCCATGGGCGAATACAGATTACCGTGAAAGTTGTCCTAGATACCTAAGGACATTATTATTCAGTCATTCAAGTCTGATTAATTTGGTTATATGACATGATGTCCAAAACTTAAAAAAAAGGAATTAAAGGAAAAGAATGAGAACTTGTATCATTTAAATAAGGGCGGGCATGTCGCGCACGAATCATAATGAAGAAAAAAGTTTAAGTCGTTAAGTTTTTTGTTTTGGTCACGTATTTTTACAATTTTTTCCTTCTTTTTTCCACTAGTTGAGTCCGCAATCCGCCTACGGGTTACTTCTTCAATTTAAGTATTATACGTTTTTGGATTGCAGAATAGTTTCTGTACAATATAATCTTTTTTAATGCATTGAGGTAGGAAACACTTAGTGAAAAATCGTAAATTCAAAACTTTCAAGCCATCATTTTTAACTGTCAGGGCTTGGTTCAAGGTTTATTGATGATTTTTATTGATTGACATATCTTTTAACTAAACACAGAAAAAATTCGGACCCTTGAACTCACATTTAAAATCAGGAACCGTAATCATTATTAGTTCTATCAAAAAAATTGGTATATAACCAATATTTCAAGATTTTAAAATTTGCGATAAAAAATAATAATACATTTATGAGTGTAATTGTATTGCTCTGAAATAAAAATTATATGTCGATTTATATTTTTTGATCAAAAATTAAACTCATTTTCGAGTGTTATTTTTTCGCTCTGAAATAATGATTATTTTATGAGTTTTATTTTTTTCATCAAAAATAATAATTATCTTTTGAGTTATATTTTTTTGATCAAAAATAAAACTCATATCTTAAGCGTTATGTATGTACATACATATATAATCATATAAATTGGTTGTTACTTTTAGTGCATATGTTGACGAATGCAAAGCAAAAAACATTTACTACTAAGACTTATTAGAAAAGCGTTGTGGTGTTTCGAGTTTTTTGATCTGCCGAAAAAGAATAAAACTCTAAATTTAATTTTTATTTCTGAGAGATGAAATAACGCCCAAGAAATGAGTTTTATGTTCGATCAAAAAAATAAAACTCAAAAATAATCATTATTTTTTATGAAAAAATAGAATTCAAAAAATAATGATCTTCACTATTCAAAAAAATAGAACTTAGAAAATAATCATCATTTTAGAGCAAAAAAATAACACTCGAGCGATTAATAAAAATCAAAATTTAATTATTAATTACCTATAATTTTTATAGACATCGTTCGAAATTTTTTAAATCGTAACAGATTCATACGGGATATGGAACACCATGAACATATATATACTCGAAACAGTTCTACGATATTTGAAGCTTTTGATTTTTTCCATTGAAAATTTTAAAATAATCATTGTTTTCGGTCCCTGTTTAAAATAGTTGACGTGCAAGCAAAGAAAAAAATATTTTCTTAATATAATCTCGAAAAGGGACAAGTTTTAGACATCATTTCATGTCAAATTAATCAGAAATGACCTAAATAATGTCCTTAAGCATCTAAGATGACCTTCCCAGTAACCCTGTATAAAAGTGCTCGATAAGGAGTTAGCCTATAAGTAGCTTTATTGGAGTTCTTAATTTAATGCTATTATTTGTTATTTTCAGATTATCGAAATTATTTATTGTGGTCATCCTATACATAATATGAAGGAAATAATAGAAATAAAAAAAAAAAAAACGTTTAAGGCCGTGTCACACGATTGGTGCATTTGTACAGATTTGTACATTTTGGCAGTTACAGAGTGGTGTCGTCTAGAAAATACAAAAGTTCGACACAAATAAAAAAATTTCCAAGCACCACTATGTAGTTGTCAATATACATATACAAATCTGTACAAATGCACCAATCGTGTGACTTCGCCGTTAGATTGGTCTTACATTTGAAGAAGCTCCACCCAATCAGGTTGAAACTCCACAGTGCGCAATCGGAATCTCAAACACGTAAGTATTAGGGATGTCAGTGGCAAAAATACATCGATGTTTCTCCTCGAATCGATGCATCGAAACTTACATCGATATTTGTATATTTGTCGATGCATCGGAGGGCGTACATCGATGCATCGATACGCATAGGGGTTTCAAACAATTATACAAACTTTTATTTTGATGTACTTATATATTATAGTAACTCAGACAAATTCACGTGTTGAATTTTTTCAAATACTCGCATTTTTTTCAAGTTTCAATTTTTTTTATTTTTTAAAAAAATATTGTTCATGTTTTATCCAAAATCATCTAAAACAAAATTTAAAACTTTATAAAAAATGTAGAAAAATGCAACAAATTTTCAGCAATATTTTGAACTTTTTAATATGAGACCTAAGAACATTTTTGGGCATGCACTTTTATAGCTCATAAAATTTAGTAAAATTAACTGCAAGTTTCAATTGGTTTTATTTTTTAAAATTTTTTATTTTGCTGACTTGCACTTTGTTGTACTATAAGTTTATGAGTTATAAAACTGCATACCAAAAAATATTATATTATATTAAAAATTTCAAAATATTTATGAAAATTTGTTGAATTTTACTAAATTTCGTATAAAGTTTGAAACTTTGTTTTACATGGTTTTGGTTAAAGCATGAACAAAATTTTTATAAACAATTTTCGGAGCCATCTTGCTTTCTTTGAATTTCAGACAGCAATGTTTGGCGGCTCGATGTATTAGAGATGTCAGTACACAGAAAACATCGATGCATCGATGTAACGATGCACCGACTATTTATACATCGAGTGGAAACTTTTCGATGCATCGAAGCAAAACATCGACATTTTCGATGCATCGATGTTTTTTTTGACATCCCTAGTAAGTATGAATGTTTATATTTTTGGCTCTTCCTGCAACGTGTCTGTCATAAGAATAGGTATACGAAAACTCAAAAAATTCAGAGACCTTAATTTTTGCAAATGCATGAATGTAAAAATAACAAATAACATTTCGCAACTCTTTAGAAAGCTGATATTTAAGAAACAAAATAATAAAACAAACGGTCAAAAGATTAACAGCCAAGCGAAAGAATACAACACATGCATACATTCATACAGGCGTTTGTTCATGGGCTGACATTGTAAATCGCAGACTTGTACACGAACTCAACGATTACTACTTAAAAGAAATTCAGAGCAGATTCCAAAAAACCAAAAAATAAACATGCATGCTCGAAAGCCTAAAATCAATATAAAGGCTTGTAAAGGTAAGCCACCAGGCCGAGAAAGATTAAAAAAAAAACCCGAAAATAAAATAAATAACTTGGACAGCAAGAATTTTAGGTCACGTGCTATAAACAGCGACTCGGGTTTCGAACATAAAATCACGAAGAAAAGAGGTCGAAAAGAAGCTGGACGCACAGCCGTGGCATATATGTATTTATTTATGTATGTATGAGGCACGTAACATGATCGACAGAACGAACTGCTTGGCATGAAGGTAGAGGGTCCTACTATGTGTAAGAGTAAGAGCTCGAAAACAACAAGTAACATTGGAGTAGCACCCGCGGTGGAGTTGTAAATAAACAATCTAGATGAACGAGCGTACAGCGACCGCTGAAACATTTATGGCGTTAAAATGTTTGTGGTTTGCGGAGCGACTGCTTTTGAATTGATTGTTTGTTTGATTTGTTTACGCGTGTTTATTGCTTCGATTGTTTATTTTGTTTTGGGTGAAAACAAGAACCGATCGTAAATAGCAAGTGAACGAGTTGTAATGAAATGCGCATGGTGTCGGTAGTTGCATAAATCCAGCGGTGAAATGAGAATAAAACAGCAGCATCTTGTTGTGTGAGGTAGAAAGTCGGCGGATGGATTTAAAAATTTCAATGTATGCGCCAGCAAATTTAAAGAAGCTTAAATTTAAGCCTTAGTGAGAATTGGAGATCAATGTGTCAGTGACCTAGTTTAAGCTTACAATGTCGGTATCGAAAGTTATTTAAATGAAGGTGGTACATAAAAGTTGCCTTCTTTTTATTTATACTGCATGCCAGTGATGGCGTTCGGCTTACCCATTTCGCTTACGCAAATATAGTCATCAGTAAAACATGGAAACATACCTAAAATGAGAGAAATAAAAAGAAAAAAATTAGTACATAATGATTTTGGAAGTAATAAGGTTTGTAAGAGGTATGGTACGATCTTATTTATACATACATTCATATCTATTTTTAACCGACTTCAAAAAAAGGAGGTTATCAATTCGTCGGAATTTTGTTTTTATGTATGTTACCGGATAACTTTGGACTAAGTAAAGCGTTTTCGATAATTCTTTTTTTTATCGAAAATGTTTAGTTCCGATCATTTCATCATGAAGAAATCAACGGTTATACTAAATTTTTATATGAGAATTGAAGTCGGGTTTTTAGCTTAAAAATTACTTGTTCATTAAAGAATTAGCGCTGATTTTGCGTATATGTACTTAAGTTTAATTCTAGATAAAATCTCATGGTGTAGAAGTAAATTTAAAAATGCAACATGCTTAGCTCATAATAAGCTGATACTTGTATGCCATTCGCAAATTTAATGCTCACTGATATTGCACACACCCTATGAACAAGAACGTCTATAAAGGACCATTTTCTGCGATGAAAAAATGCGGTTCGCACAGCTTAATGAATAATTTATGTAAGTGACGTACCTATTACGCGCAGCTGTCATGAAGCTGTCACTTCACAAAAGAGGCACACATTCCTCTCGAAGAAATTACGAAATTTTGTGCATAAAAAACTAAAAATTTACATAAAGAAACATTAAATGTGGTGATTTTCTAGAGTAGAAAATAAAGTTAATAAAAATTAAAACGAGCATGCAATGCTGAGGAATGTTTCAAAAATAGACCAGTGAGCGAATAAAACTATAGACAATTTATACGCACGCTTGCATCAGCAAAGAGCAAGTTAGAAAAAAGTGAAAACACTTTCTGTGAGCGTATAAATTAATTCATTTTTATATACATACATAACTATACATACATATGTATGTATGTAACAGTGTTGCCGTTTCGTAGAATTCTACCAAATTTGGTAGAACATTTTTCTAAATTTAAAATATTTAACTCGTCAAACAAATAATTTATATATAAAAGTTCATTTGAACTATTGGGACCATCATTGAGTGGGAGATGGAGACAGCGTTTGAACAATTTATATTTGAGAAAAAGCTTGTGGAATTTTTATTGCACGATCATAATGCCTCCCTTCATAAAACTTCGCTAACTTTTGGGATGAAAACTGAATTAATTGATTCCAATTGGCTTTTTTCTGAAGTTAATTCAGCACCATTTAGGGAGTTCTACAGAGACCGGAACAGATATGAAGCAAATGGAACAAGGTGGAGTTGTGTTGTAGATGCATCAAAACTTCCCAGCCCAGCGTTGTCATAATGGAGAATAAGACTTTCTGCTAATCAATTCTTTTCACAGTGGAGCGTGGAATCAATTTTGGTCAGAGGGTAGCGCTTCATCAAAAAGAGTTCCCTTCTAGTCGCACCGGGTACATTATAGACAATTGCCTAAATATGTATGTATGCCGAAGAAAGCTGAATTTAAAGGGTTTACTCTCGGGAGAATCTAAATACGCTGAGAGAAAACTTCCGGTATGATTTAGAATTGGGTTGATAGTTAAACTTGGTTTTTACACCGTTTATGTAGCCACCTCTTTCTTGTAACAGAATTGTTGGAGCGAGTGTGACCCAATTTTCATCGCGATTGATCGAATCCTTAATGAACTCTTTGTCTGACACAGAAACGCAATAGTATTACAAAATGTGACGATTTTCCTTTGAAAATCCGCCTTGCTCAAAATGGTTGGAGTGGTCTTGAACTTTTAGTAGAATTTTGGTAGATTTTCTGTGGGCATTTTGGTAGAAAAATTATTTTTGATGCGGCGACACTGGTATGTATGTATGTATATATACAAATACAAATATATTCTTATTTTGCAGTTATAAATATCAAAATGAATGAATTGTTGGCGCATATAAAAGCGGGCGCGTAGAACAGCGCGGACACATTGCTGATAAGTGGCTGCAATGAATTTACCACATTATTCCACCATAGCTGCCTTGCATTTCAACACATTCTAGCAATTCCTCTCCATCAATTTGTTGCGCATTCTCGCTGATAATTCAACGTTGCTGCCACCTTTGCCATGCATTCGTCGTTCGAGCAGCTGTACTATTCAAATATGTACATAAAATGGATGCCGGCATAACTCCATGGAATGGCTACGTGAATTGCCGATTATGAGTAGGTACATATGTATGTATGTAATATGAGCACATCACATACGTATATGATGCATTTACTAGTGTAATGATTTAATTGCACTAATTGCATAGTGCCACAGAAAATTTCTACGAAACTGCGCAAGGCTGTATGAGAAAGAGAAAATACATGAACTTCAGATGCCTGTGATAGTGTTTTCAAAGTTAATAATAACGCTACGAATAACATTATTTACACTACAGCTTAGTGCATTACCCCCGCCTTAAAGTAGCACAGCATTCAATTAAATGTATTAGATACATAGTACAAAAGGTGAAAAAAAAATTCTAAGGAAAAAAGTTTTCAGTGTGCTCAAAAATATCTCCAATGAAATGACGTCACTCAGCTAAGTACCTATATTGTATGAAAACTATTTTTAGACATTTCATTTTCGCTCTTAGTTTACCATTGCATGCTGACGTTTAAGATTTTAGTGCATGCAATAAGACTACCCCATAACAAACCCATAAAATAAGTTCCAGTCTATATACTACACACATCGTAAGGGCCACTGGCAGTAAGGGCAGTAAAAACATTGCACTACCATTAAG
>JAPVRG010067753.1:1037-15441 GCA_029783565.1 Rhagoletis cerasi
TAATTATCCAATTTAATATAATTTAAAAAATTAACACACGATTTAAAGCAGTTTTTTACAACTTCGGCTTATATTAAACACATCTAAAAACCAAATAAACAAATATCAACACGGCACTTTGACAGCGCGGTGCGAGCGAATGAAAACAAAGAGGGATTAAAAAATAATGGAATCTAGTCGAGAATTATAATCTTTTCTCCCTGTATTTAGTTATAAAAGAAAAAAGTGCGTTTGGAAAACTCGACTTTTGGCCGCATAAATCTACCAAATACCCCTCTGTGCATTGTTGGGAATAAGCACCTTGTCTCAGCACAATATATTAATTTCTGTATTAAGGTATTTGAGAGGTGCTTACAAATATGAGTTAATGCCATACCTAAATAAAAGCGTTGAGCGGAGCGTTTCCTGCCGCCTAGCGGTAAAGCCAATGTGTCAATTCTGTGTAGAAATAACAACAGCAATGAGCATAGGTTTGTGTGTGTGACATACGAAAATGACAGTTTCCTCATTTTCTGCAGCCAACTTTATTTCCTGACGATCAGTCAACATTTTATTATTTGCGATATGCTTTATAAAAATTGTAAGGGCATGAGTGAGAAATTGCTGACAGCTAGACAACGTGACGCTTTTATTTAGGTATGACTGTTAGGTGTGCTACGTTGCACACTTTTAGGCATCTCATAATGTTTTAATATTTAATATAACTCTTGTATTAATTGAAGCTCTTTCTTTCTTTTATTTCATTTCAGGACTTTCGCGCAGCTAACTTTTTGGTCCCGCAACTGCCAGAGAGTGGTTTAATTATACAAAAACAACGATTACTTGCATACATTTATACCTAAAGGATAAAAAAAAATAATAAAAATAAAGAAAAATAAGTAGTAAAATAAAATAGATAATTTAGCGCCAAGTAATATACAAGCCACTAATTAAGCCGGTTTCTTAAAACGTCAAGTAAAAATATAAATAGTAGTGCAAAAAAATAGATTTTCGAAAAGCTAAAAAGACACACAACTAAACGATGCTGTAAAAATTGTGTTCCCACATAGCAAATAAGAAGAAACTGAAGGATGAAAAAAATATATTTGATTTTTAAAAGCTTAAGAATCTAAATGAAATAAATTAACTACAAAAATAAAAAAAAACAAATAGAATATAATAAAGCATTTCAGATTAGGAACTTCAAAGTTCAAAAGCTGTTTTTTTGCCACACACAAACGTATTCGCGCGCGCTCCTAAATCAAACAAAGGTAATGAGTTACACACAAAACATTTTTATGACACGCGGGACGCACACACCGGTTGAAATTTAAAAACGTGGGCGTTTGAAAACTTCGGTTACCTCTTATAAATAATTCATAACGACGCGCGTCGCGAGAGCGTATTTGTACAAAAAAAAAATTAAATTAAAAACATCGCACACGTATTCATAGCGCCAACGCTTACAAAAAACGGAAATAACGCAGAAATCGCAAAAGAATAAGTAATTTATAGTTAGGCAGTAAGTGATAGTCGTCGACAAGCGAACGCGTTAACGTTAGTAAGAAGCAAGAAGGAAGGATTAAGTGGAACGAAAGAAGGTCCAAAAAGAGGAGGGCGCATAGAAGAAACAATTTTAATAAGACAAACAAACGAAAGGAAGCAGCAGTTAGAAAGTGTAAACAATTGGGACACGCAGCCGCAGCCAAGTGGAACAAATTTGAAGGAAGCAAAGACAAAGTATACATAGACCAGGCAAATCAAATACTTGCCGTGCTGGCTGCTAAAGTTGAGAAGAGGAGGAGGGAAGCAGTCACCGAAAAATCAAACAACTGCAGTACGTTTGAGACCGCAAGAAGTTCTGAGGCAAAAGTAAATATCAGCGGCAAGTTGAATCAAAAGTCATAGTGCAACCACGAGCAGCGCGCCGTACTAGAAGCAGCTGCTGCTTAGAGGGAGAAAAAGAAGACACTTTGCCACAAGCGCATACATTTGTGCTGCTGGCGCATGCCACAAAACTTCCACCACAGTCTTAGCGTCAACAAAGCGCTGCGGTGCTAACTATACAAGCCTCCATAGCTAATCTTAACACCTCCCACACACAGTTCCTGGGGGCGTTCTGCTACGCTCTGCTGTCTCCCACTGCGACTGTACATATAATATTTTCAAATCATTATCTAGTAGAGACGAGAAGTTTTGGGACACTCGCTAAGTCGCAAGCGCCCACTTACAACAGTGCTAACTTCCGCGTGGGCTTAGCAGATAAAAAGGACGCACAGCCACAGCGCTGTTAAAGCCGAATCGTTAAAACACAAGCATTATTCTAAAAGTGAAACAACAGCGCGCTGCTGCAACTCGCCACGCTAATTGGACAAGCAAAGTCAAGTGAAGTGTGGCTGAAACGGAGAAGCGCCACCGCAACGCGCACACGCATCAACGATTCGACAACGGCCAACTACCCAAGCGTCTGCTGCCACCACGCCGCGGTGACGCGTCTACTCACAGCCCAGCACCCACTTGAACACACAATTGTGTCGCCCAATTGTTTGCTTTGTTGCAACTGTTGTGTAAATTGGCCGCTGCTGTGGAGAAAAAGCGCGCAACACTCACTTGCCGGACCCCTCTCTCTGCTACCGCTTCAGCTATTACTGTGTAATTGTCGCGTATATTGGTTAAGTCACAATTGTCGCGCGTCTCCCAACGACAATTGTCTGCAGTGTTTCAGCGCGTGTGCTGTGCTGCGCTACGTCTGACCCCATACTACGCCATATAAACCGGATAACTGGCTTGTATTGACATTTGTGGGTACTTGTACATTAGTCCCAACGCTGTTGGTGTGCTTCCATTTACACGTCCATTTGCGTGCGCTATTGTCTTTTACGTGCCCCCCGCCGAAACCGAATTTAACACACCTGAGTCCGAGTCTGCGTCCGCGTCCGCGTCCACATCTACGTTCGTTTCGTCCTCTCAATTGCTAAATTGTTGCCGCGCGCGTTATCATTCGTCTTAAGCGTGCGAGTCAATCATCATTTGTGTTGTGAGTAAACGTCGTTTGGCGTTCGCAAAATTCACCAGCAACATACCTCAACCCCAACCCACCTGTGCACCTGTAACTGCTAGTAATTTTACTGAATCAACAACGGCTCATACTACTACTACTACTACTATACACCCGCCCGCCCACTCGCAACATCGACAATAGTTGTACGTGTTTTTGTACGATAGCTGAAAGCCAAGGACATGGACCCGTCGCTGCTTGTCGTGTTGATCTTTCTTGCGATAATTAAAGGTGAGTCAATAAAAATTTTGACTTTTAAATAGCCACTGGGGCGACTAGGTATTATTTAGTGTTTGTTCAAATGGCGGTGGTGGTCGGTCATTTACCATTCTGGTTTCCGTGTGACTGAGTCATTTGCGGGCACACCTGCTGGTTGACAAGCTTGTTACTTTGTTTGTCAATGGACCCCCGAGGGTGGAAATCACAAAAATAATTGGCTACGATTTGGACAATGTTATCTAGAGATTTGCGATTTGATTAAAGTGAATGAAATCATTATATAAATTAAAAGTAATCACATTTTAATACAGACCTTAGATTGGTGATTCTTGCCAAGGTTGGGATTTGTGTGATGCTCTTAAATCGGGAAAGCGGAGACAACATACAGCGCCGGATAACTGGCTTAGGTTTTAGATTAAGCTGGATTTAGTGAACACTACACTAGGGGAGCGCCCGAGCCAATAAAATTTTGTTATATCCCATCCGAGATCTCTTTCTCGGTGTTAGCGTAAAACCAAGTACGGAGACTGGATAGAGGAACTGTACAAAATAGCCTCTTGCGTCCACCGAACATCTGAAAAAGCATACTACATCTCTTACAGAGGCGGAAGTTTGTGGATATATCTGTGTGTAATACTAGGCTAGTCGAAGTAGTGACTGAGAAGTGATTAACTTCTAAAGATCAGACGGTATCGGAGGAGGTTAGTTAGGTTACGTTGCTGACAGTTACCATACGAGCACATCTAGGCTCATATTTTCGTCCCGTTGTGATACCATTTCGTGTGTAGTCTGCGAAACCTAATAGCTGCCATGTTCCTACTTTAGGTATGACGACTGAACCGCCAAAGAATTCTGAGCCCCTAAACTTTCTTTTTCTTCTACAGAGTGCGGTACATTCGACTAACAGGTGTCGAGAGGTTTCGGGCTTTTCTGCATATCCGCAGCTTCTTCATAAGTCATTATGGGGAACTCCAGGCTCCCTTATGCCCAGTATGATGAGACTCTTCCACCGTTTCTCGTTTCATTCTTGCCTTTGAGGAGAGTTTTCTATCTTCAACTTACTTGTTTAAGAGAAAGATCTGTTGAAATATGCTTGCATGTAGCGAGCGGCATGTCCAAGCCATTCCAGGGCTGCGAAAGTGGAGCGGATATATCCTCTCTAGCAAGTTCGCCCGCCTTCTCGTTGTCTAGTATGTTCCGGTGGCCTGACACCCATACCAGGAGAGGTGAAAACTACTCAGCCAACTCGTTCGGCAAGCGTCAGAACCAGAACCAACCACAGTTCCCCAGTTTATCAGCTAGCTCGTTACTCGTGAAATTCCAGCATTCTGATCCCAGATTATTTCTCCTTGCGTCAGCGTTTAATTCACTATACAACGGTTGCTAACAAAGTGTCCGCGCAAGCAGATGTGTACTGCTAGCAAGCCATGCAAAGTGGAACAGAAGTTGGCGATTCCAGCTCCCTTTTTCTTCCATGGACGTTAGTATCATTACGTAGAAGTTCGCAAAATGGTAGCGGCCTATTCTTTATCTAAGGAGATTTGAGGAGCTGTTCCGCTTGACGTATTTTTTTAAGTATAGATAGTGCTTGCAATATGATAAATAACCGCTAAATTTTCTATTGACTTGTGTTGGTACCACAAGGCTTCTTATCTTAATTCATCTCGCCACCTGAATCCTTAAGTCATCCCGTCTTCGACTACCGGCTTTTTACGGAAGGTGCATAAGGGATCGTCCTCGTAAGTAAGACTGTGCAAGTATGCCTCAAAGCGTCTATGCCCGGTTAGTATTTGGGTTAGGAAAAAGTCCCGTCGTCGTGTTGTCGGTCAAGCTATTAGCTTATACTCAGAATGATCCAAAAATCCATCGTCTGCTAGCTGAATGCGCACTTTTAAAGCACAAAGTCGATTTAGGCGTCGAGCTTTGTGGCTGTATGATTTCCTCTTCAACGCCGCCGACCAGTGTGGGTCTCCATATAATAAGCTGCTTTTAATCACACTTACTAATAGCCCTCTATGTTTTTTTTTTTGAGTCCGCGACGTTAAGCATCGATTGTGAGAACACACCTGCAACTCTTTCAATCTCTCCGAGTGCTAAGTTTAGGTTCGCCTTAAATGTCATCTTAGAATCCATTACGATGTCTTAAGTTTTTTAGATAATTTTATAACCTCTGACAGTAATTGTGTACACTTCAAGCAACTTCCTATGTGCGATAAATATATACTATATCAGTCTTCAAGGTTAGCCAACACCAGATCTTTTCTTGTACTGATAAGTCCACCGTTCGAATTACTATTTCAAAACCCAATAGCACTTGGGGTCGAAAGCAACCTAGCTGTGCCCTTATACCGCACGCTCACGCAACATAATAGTGCCGGACTGGACTAGGATTCTTCCCTCTGCGTTCTTGCTTAGACCCCCGGCGTTCAGGCTTAGCTTTGAAAACCCTGCTGCAACTCTTTCAGCATTTCCCAGTAAAAAATCAAAGTTATTCTTTGGATTGTGGTCGTAAAAAACGTGGTCGAGAAGCAGGGAGGGGAAAATTTTTTGATGACTAAGTGGTCTGCGAATAGTGGAATTGTTGCAAATCTTAGTATGGCGTTGCTAACACCAACCGCCTAAATGCATGCTATGTAATGTGCACGTGCAAAAATTTAATAAATATAATGAAGGAAATTTTTGCACATGCACTTCTCAACTGCCTTATAAGAAAACTATCTTAAGTTATAATTTGATGGCAGTTTAAAGTATGATCGGCCTAGTGTGATGCATCCTCCGGACAATGCTTCCGGATTTTTTGTGGACTTACAACCATGCAGGGGTGGTAATAGTAGATTACCATTGGCCAAAGTGCCTGCCCACTACTTTTTCGTTCAATAAATATTGTTTTTTTTATATAAATACATACATGCAAACATACTGGCCTCCCTTCTTAATTAGTTATTCAGTATTGACAAAACTAAGTATCGCACCGGATTCTCACTATTGCAGCTACTTGACGCGACTTTAACCGGCCTATAGCGCTTCTCTACTTTGGGTATGAATACTACTTTTATTCCCCTCCACAGCTTTAGAGTAAAACTGAGGATTAAGCTATGTAACGCTGGTGATAATACCATGGCAATTGTTTGAGAAAGAACTGATATAATATCATATGGACTGTAACTTTTAAAGCTGTGCTCCCATACCGAAGAAAGCAAACACTCGGCTATCCGCCTGCCCTCATTACAGGCCTTTTGACGATGTTTTTGTAGAGGCATCGAGATCCTGGAATAACTTGCACCTTCTTAGTCTTCCTGTTCTCTCCCCAAGCGTGTGCGTTTTCAGTGTGATCTGTTATAAATTAAAACATGTCATAAAATTCTCAAGAAAACAATGACTGCTTCATCCAGATGGTTTACTGCTCCTCCTTCGTACTGCATGGAGAATATATACCAGGAACAAGTCGTATAAAGGCTTCCCAATTTATGAATAGGTTTCATTATGAATCGCATATATTCTTAATTTAGTATCTAGAAGATTTATGTACTAGCTCCTAGTTGCAAAAGAATAAATTGACACTTAGAGATATTTACGAAAAATTTCAAACTTGTGTTTGCTGTGGCTTTTATTAAAATTGCAATTGTTCGAAACCATACCCAGTGCCTTTCCTTTCGACTTCTTTCTCCCTACCTCTTCGTTTTTGTTTATACAAGTCCCTTGACGTCCATGCAGCTGGGATTTGCAGCTATGAAGGCCACTTTAATCATTACTCATGTTCGCTTTTGTCCTTCTGCATTCCTGATTTGTACTTGCCTACTTCAAACTTATACTTCTTGTACTACGTACCAGCCAGCGCTGTTTTGGCTTTCTCCTACCTTCGCTTGCTTCGGAAGTAGCACACTTCATTCTTCTTCTTGCTGATATTTGCTTAATTTTTTTTCTTTCCCACTCTCTATTCCCTCTGCCTTTCAACATTTCCTCTAGAGTCCCATTAATTTTAAAATGCGGGCTGTGTGTATGCACCATTGGTTCATGCTGATATCTATTGGCTTCGGCCTCGTCTCCAATGAGTAATGAAGTGCTCGCGGAAACTGTTTATCTTTATTTACATTTAATTAAAATTATGAATTTTTTTAAATATTTTCAATATGTATCTACAGAGCAATGGCGGCTGGCATTGAGTGACGAGAGTGGAGATTTTAGCATTTATGTTGGGTCGTGCACAGGGAGTATGCAAATCACTTTCGCGCTTGTGCTCAGGCATTCCGTTGTCGGGAAAATGATTTCATTGCTTTCAGTGGTAAATAAAAAAAGTATCCTACCACTCAGTCTGTTTTAATTTATCTACGTTCATTTTATGCTTTAGACTCATAAAAAAAGTTACAGTTAGCGATTTCTTATTAGAGATTGACCGACTTAGTTATTGTGAATTGTGAAGTAAACTGAGAAGCAGGAAAAACTATTTGTTTTATATAATTTTGGGCCAGGACTTAGATCTGTAACTCTTAGACCGAGCTAAGTTTCTAAGTTTAAAAGAATGACCTGTTTAACTTTTGAAGGATTTTTCTTTACACGATCTTATCAATGTCCTCCCGAGACTTTCTTGTAGGCTCTTTACAGTCGCTTTTGGCTACTTTTTTTTCTTCCAAGAGCTCAATGGTCTCGAACTCTGCCTCGTAGTATACTCCTGGACGAAATGTGTTATGCATTGATTGTCTTTATCGCCGATTAACTATAAACACGTGTATAGAAAAGTGGCTTTCAGTCTCACTAAAGCAAGTCCCATGGCCTGAATAACCCTGCAGTGATTACGCAGTTTAAATGGCTGCCTAATACACCTTTTTATAGAAATATCTATCTAGATACTAAAGGTCATACTGCCGGCTGCAATGCCCTTACGTCACTCTCATCTAGGAAAAGTTTTAATTTTGCCATTTCTTCCTATTCTTCATTTCCATCTACCTTTTGATGATACAGGATCCAGACTAGAGATGGCTACCCTGAGAAGACTTTACTATCGCCTAAACAACGCAGTCTATAAAAGTTGAGTTGTGCTTCAGCATTATTTTCTGAGTGAGAACCGCGCCTGAATGTTCATGTGACAGTCCAAGTTATGGTCAAGTTCCTAGAAGATTTATTTAGACTTCCTAAATACACATTATGTTTCCTAAGTTGATGAAAAAGCGTGTCTTAAAAAGGCTTTCACTGGAGATGCGGTCAGTGAAATAGAAAGCAGTGAATACTTCAGAATAGAGAATTGGTTCGTGTATGATATCATTGAATCACTGGTGCGATAATAAAGTGCCTGTACGTAGCCAGAGCTCTTTTAGCAGATTTATTTATCTTCCGAAATCCACTATTAGTATTCCTGTTAAATCCATAAGAACCTTATATGCTCTTATTCTTGTTGCTGTAACACCATATAAATTCGCCAAAAAATTTTTGGCGAAGGACACTGGTGTGACAGTCCTTGGCCGGATATATGAATGTAAATTTGGGTCGTTCCGGTTACGTAGATCCGACTATCGTAAGAACGAACCTTAGGTATTCGAGTCATAAGGCTGTGTTGTTATGCAACTTGCTATAGATTTACATAATCTTTTCCAATAAAATACCAATCATTGGCCACAAAGAATTGTCAGCCTAGTTGGTTCACATTTCTGGGTGCCAAATTAAAGAAAAATTTCTCTAGAATTAAACAAAATTAAATCTGTTTGGCTCACAAGGACGAATAGGTATTGAAAATTCCCTCTTGAATATTTTCCTTTTTTAAGCAAATAAAGTTCGCAGGACGAAATTCGAGGATGTGGTGGTGTATATATCAGTCCTTAAAAAATAAATTTAAAAAAATAAACATTTAGAATTTTCAAGTATATTCAAGGATAACATTTTAAAAGCACATTTTCAACACCTATTCGTCCATTTGCACCAAAAATTTAATCTTCTACAATTCTATGGAATTTTCTCTTTTATTTGATACCCATATTGCTACTCTACATTCCACTAAATTTTGTAAATAATTTTTTGAATGAATCATATCTTTGAAGTTTCAAAGTCCTTTTAAAAAAATCCTGACGGCAGAGGGAAGAACTAAAAACGCAGTTTTACTATATTAGTGTGTAAAACTTACTATCGCTCGGTGTTATATGTATTTAAAAAAACTGTTTTGTATAACATAGTTTAGGAGTGCAATTCCTTAAAAAAATGCTTTTTACTCTGCAAATATTTATAAGCAGTGTTTTCACCTGAATTAATAAGAAAACAATAAAATTCAGTTTCTCTAAATGCTTTTGAGTACACCGTTTAAAAACACTATTTTTGCTCTAAAACTATTTCAGGGTTGCCACCTGAAGAAACCGAATACATTTATTTAAATATTATCACTCTTAGCACTCAGATTTTAAATACGGTTCTTCTTCTTCTTCTTCTTCTTCTTCTTGTTTGGCGCTGAAACCGCTTAAGCGATTTTGGCCAAGTCCAACAAAGCACGCCAGTTGTTTCGCTTCTGTGCCAACTGACGCCAATTGGAAATGCCAAGTGAAGCCAAGTCCTTCTCCACCTGGTCTTTCCAACGCAGATGAGGCCTTCCTCTTCCCCTGCTACCACCAGCGGGTTTCGAGTCGAATACTTTCAGTGCTTGCTGGAGCGTCTGTATCCATTCGAACGACATGACCAAGCCAGCGGAGCCGCTGTACTTTAATTCGCTGCACAATGTCCATGTTCCTAAATTGTTTTTTTGAATTTGACCTTAAGGCACATCGCTTCGTGCTTGGTCTAAGATGCAGGAAATCCAAAGCTACGTATAAAACCATAAAAAAATATTTTTTCAATCAACTTTCAGTAAACTTTACAATTAGTTGGTACAAACATTTTTAAAGCCACATCACTTTATACTTACATTTTGCCTCATAGTTTCTTTGTGGCCAACAAAAGAAAATTTGAAATGCATCAGAAATTTTCGAATACACAAAAACATTTCTTCCACTTCGCTGTACTCAATATTGCATGTCCCCTCCCTCCAAGAGGTACGTACCATCGAATTGTTACGTTTCGCTGCAACTTTTATACACATCAACGCATTTTCGGAATTTTTCAATAAGAGTATATATGTATATGTATGAGTAATGCATGTATGCAAAAAAAAATATTTTTATTAGTGAAAAATAAAAACAAGCAAACACACACAAGCACGCGCTGCAACGCGCTGAGTGGGTGCTGGTAAAGAAAATAATAGCCAACCAAGTTTTGGCAATGAGCGGCACACATTGCTGCTACGTCGTCAACGGCACAGGCAGCGGCTTTTAGACACGACGAGGCGACGAAAATGCAAGGGTAAGAACTCATTGACGCCAGGCAACGCAGAGCCACACACCAGCAATTGCATTCGGTTTGCTTATGCGGCAGTAAAAATAAAAAATAAAAGAAAATAATAATGAAAAAAAAAAAACAGCAACAGCAGTCAGTCAGTCAGTCAGTCACTGGCGCTGCGCGTCGTTGACAGGACCACGACGACAACGCACTCGTATATCCTTACAACAATTTCCGGTGCAGAAGATGATGGCGCGCATAAAAATTCATCCACACACACATATATTTATGTACGAACAGCAGTACGCCTCGCTGGATTGCATGTCGGCGGCGTAAGTGACTATTTTCTCCACTTCCTGCGTTGCGTTACGCTACTGTGGGGTTTTCACTTTGTTATTTATTTTATTCCTCTATTTTTGTTCCATGTGTTTTTTTGTGTAATTTTTTTTCGTCTTGGCTCGCGTTATTCTTTATTTTCTGGTTATTATTATAGCATATCGCATGACGCCGTCCTGTTGTGTAGTGCAGTGGCCAGACCTCAAAGGATTGTCTTGATATGGGCTGTATGTAGGTGTATGCAATTGTGTTTCATGTGAATTTTGCGACAATAAGGCGTTCATACATACATATACCTATACCTATACCTATACCTATACCTATACCTATACCTATACCTATACCTATGTGTTATATTTTGGTAAAAGTTAAGACACGGTCACTGGGCTGCAGCTACATAACGACGATTGCTGTCGATTTGACTTTTTCCTCCTTTTTTGTAAAATTTATTTTCAAGTATGCAACTCTTACGAATATAAACAAAACTGTAGAAAAAGAAAAGCTGGCGAAAATTTTCGGTATACAAATATTAAGACAAAGAAAAATAAATAAAGTTTCAGGAAAAACAAAACAATTGCCAGCTACATACAATGTGTGCAGGAGTCAGCTATAGCCTTGGCAGCAGCTGGCTGCATACATGCATATGTATGAGTAACTATAAAATCTTGAACAAATCTAGGCGCGCACACATGCATTCATCTCTTCACAACTGCTAACTTGGTCTGCTCTCTCCTTGGTTTGCGCTGTCTTCTTGCTTTTTTGGCTGCTTATACACAGGTCTAGTTTTATTGGTTTTATAGTTTTATTTTTGATTTTAGCAGCTGCATCAAAGTTATTATTTAAGCAGTGCTTAGGGATAGCAAGAGTATTAAGTTTAGATTTATGAAAGTCAACTAGTGTGTGTTGCAGTAACCATTGAAGACAATAAATTGCTGTGATTTCTCAACGTTGATATTTCGATGAGGTGTGCTTAGGTAAAGTTTGGCAAAAGTTTTTGGTAGAATCTTTTGGTAGGTCGATAAGCTGATTTATGTATATTTGAGTTCAATTTCTCAACAGGGGTACATACGAGTATTTATCTCATAGCAAGTGGGGTAGAGAGTTGAAAGAAGACAATGGCGAAGTATGTTTATATGAGCAGAAATCATAATAATCTCTAGGTCATACCTTCTTTTCCAACTCTATGAAATGGGAAAATGTAACTATTCAGGCATACACGCTATTGATATGCCAAAGGCTTTATACCTTTCAAAAATATAAGAAAATTGAGCTTTAAACTTCTATAACATTTTTAATCACTTGTTTGGATGCTATACTACACAAATGTGCCACCAAGCCCAATTCCACGGAGCAGTGTGTGTGCAGGTCATACGGCCATAGTAGTGCAGCGTCAACACTACCTGCACGGATTGCCTATATGCTCTCGGTTCTGGATTTTGAGACGAATTTCCTAGACACTGTAGAGAGCATGAGCAGAGCTGACTCGGTTAATGTTTACACTGATAGGTCGAAGATGGAAAAGTTTCCTATCCGCTCTCACCCCTACTATGGAACATTGCCGTTGGCAGCTTGCTGAAAGAAATAGAAAGAAACGGCGGCAGAGTGGTAGCCTACGCCGATGGTATTGTCATTACGGTTACAGGAAAACACTTAGTAACTATTCTCATACAAGGCCTACTAAACAATCTCTCACGATGGTGCAGCAACCGTGAGTTGGGAGTAAATCCCACAAAATCAGAACTTGTACTATTTACAAGGAAACACGTATCTCTCGGAAATATCACCTTGAATGGTGCTACACTGCAGAGAACAGATCAGGTTAAATACCTAGGTCTGATTCTGGATAGGAAGCTAAACTGGGGACCCAACATTGATGAAAGGGTTCGGAAAGCTACAACTGCCGTATACTCCTGCACCAGGGCTATTGGCAAAAACTGGGGTCTGGGGCCCAAAATTGTAACATGGATCTACACCGCGGTGGTAGGGCGATTCTTTTCTACGGGGTAGTAGTTTGGTGGGATGCACTCAATAAAAAGGTAAACGCTAACAAAATGGACAAAGTTCAACGATTAGCTGCTCTACTGATAACAGGAGCCATGAAAACAACAGCCACCAAAGCGCTCAACACGCTATTAGCATTTCTCCCGACGGATTTATATGCAAGAAAGATGGCATGCAACGCTGCAATCAGACTCAACGCGACCAAGAAATGGACGCAACCGCATATCGGTCACTGTAAAATTTTGAGCGACCTCACTCAGTTTCCTACAACCGACTACATCCCACCCATCCGCTCTGCCAGGCCCAGGTTCACGACCCTTCTTCCCTCAAGGGAGGAATGATCAATGGACACGGTCAGGAAAAGAGGATCATCCATATTTACACGGACGGATCGAAGCTCGACAAAAGAGTTGGTGGTGGGGTTTATTCGGAACAGTTAGGTATATCGTTCAGTTTCCGCGTTCCTGACTACTGCAGTGTTTTCCAAGCGGAACTGATGGGTATCTCTAAGGCCGCATCTCTGGTACAGTGTGATACGATTCCCAGTCATGATATCTACATTTTCACTCACAGCCAGGCGGCAATTAAATCTCTGGGAAATACGACGCTGACCTCAAAAGTAGTTACTCAATGCCGCCGATCTCTCAACGAGATGGCTGAGACATTCAGCATCCACATTGTATGGGTACCTGGTCATTGTGACATCCAGGGAAACTGCAAGGCTGATGAACTCGCGCGTCATGGAATGACACTACCTGATGCAGATATAAGTGACACTCTCGGTATACCTCTTCAAATATGCAAACTTCTACTGAATGCAAAATTCATAAAGGTTGCGAACGAAAGATGGCAAATGGATCCGACCTGCCACATTGCCAGAACACTCTGGCCAGCCACAGACGCCCAACACACCAAGTCTCTAATTAATCTTAGTAGACAGAACATTCGAATAGTGACTGGAGTTCTCACTGGACATTGTCTGATTGGCTCACATGCAGCAAGACTGGGCGCACCCTGGAACGACTACTGCAGAAGCTGCATCGATGAAGATGAAAAGGAAACCATCCCAAAAGCTCTTGGGAGCCACTTCTTCCACGATCTCGATGACCTTAAAACGGTGAACGTAAAAAGTCTATGCACTTTTTTGCTAAGTACCAAGTGGTTTATAGGGGGAACGGGGATAATTAAAAAACCTCAAGGGACCCTGTGTCTAAGTGAGTCCTACTTTGGACTGCCGCCCAACCTAACCCAACCTTCCTCTCCGAGCACTCTAGGGTTAAAGCTGGTATTCAGTAAGTAGTCTATAGTCACTAATTGAGACCTTTCGTGGTGCAAATCGATTTTAAGACTATTTGGTATTCAGTAAATGTGGTAAATAGCTCAACAAATCTCAAGCTTTTAGCTGTCTAAATTAAGGAGTTTTAAAGTAAAACCTCATTTCTGAACAATCAGTTGCATGGGAGCTGTATGTTGTAGTGGTCAGATTTTGCCGATTCTGGCAAATTATTAATGCATTAAGAA
>JAPVRG010067772.1:0-15774 GCA_029783565.1 Rhagoletis cerasi
ATATATGTGGATATTTGAATTTTTTCTCAATAAAAAAAGCCTTTTATTTTTAAATATGTATGTATGTATATAGTCTCTTTCGTAGTTTTTTAATATTTCTATCACTTAGTATAAAAATATTGAACCACTTGAACCGAACCGTGGTTCAGAGATACTCATGAACCGGTTCTTGTACCGGTACAAGTATTTTCTAAGTGGTTCGAACCACTGAACCGAACCGCACCGATTTTTAGAGCGGTTTGCAGCCCTGTATATAAGACGTAATTTTTCTCATTTTTCTGACTCTGTGTATTTTGTTGTTTTTTTTAGATTGTTATTCAAGTGCCTAACTCTGAAAAATGTTCTTCCCGAAAAAAAATTTTAACCAAATTTACTTTGCTGTTACAAATTAAATTTTTGAAATTCTGTTGCCATAGTATCCCCATTGTAATTAACCAAAACTGAATTTAGTTTCTCCAATGATGTTAAAAACCCAGAATTTGGTTAACTAAGTGCATCCTGAGATAATGAATTTACGAGATTTAATTATGATCTCATTGCTCTGGCCGCTGTGGTGTAGTGGTAAGCAGTGCGCGCTCCGCTCCGCAGGCCTGGGTTCAAGCCCTGGCCAAAGCAACATCGCAAAAAAAATTTTAGAAAAAAGGTTTTTTCTTAACAGCGGTCGCCCCTCGGCAGGCAATGGCAAACCTCCGAGGGTACTTTGCCATGAAAAAGCTTCTCATAAAAATACAATCGCCGTTCGGAGTCGGCGTAAAACCGTAGGTCCCTCCCCTTTGTGTGACAACATCAAGGCGCACGCCACAAATTGGAGGAGAAGCTCGGCCAAACACTAGCATATGTGTAAGCGCCAATCTACTATTATTATTATTATTATTATTATTATTATTATTATTATTATTATTATTATTATTATTGCTCTGATGTTTTATGTCCAAATTGCGTCAACCCCAATTTATAAACGATATACATATCCAACAAAATTTTCTAATCCGTCGAACTCAACATCATTTAGAATTTCCTTACCATATATACGGGAACCAATAAACTGAATGCTTACTTTCCGGTAGGAACTGCCCTCTTGCTCAATCGAGCACCCTGTAATTCTCTTCCCCAGAAATGGACCGAGCACAGCAAAGGTGTTTCTGGTAAACTTGCTTCGGACAGTTTGCAGACCGTTAGCCACTGATTTTGCACAGATTAAACCGACGGAAAGTTAAAGAATTTCACGACGCTATTTTTACAAAAATGCCTCGCGTTTTCACAGTCCGGAAAAAGGCAGCTCATTTAAATATTTTAACTTTTCGTGTTTGAATTTATTTTTTCAAAAAAACAAAAATTAACAATATGGTATGATGATTTTCACTCAGACGTCATAATCAGCATTTATGTCAGATGGCTAATATGGCTGACGAAAATTATGAGTGAAACTACCTTCATATTTTTGTATCATGGCATCACCGTACTCCCAATCGGGTAGAATTTTGCATGCTATGATTTAAGACAATAATTGCTTAGTGATGGGTAACACAGCACAGTACTGTGTTAACACTCATGCATGTGGCGCACGCTTCTTCGAACTTTCCGAGTAAACTATATATATATAGTTTTGTTTGGCAATGGACGGGATCCGGGATTTTTCTTTCACGCAAATGTTTCCAAAACGATGTGATCCTGATAGAGATCTGGTTCTATTTATGATCCGTATTTTTCTTTTGTTTTTCACACATTAGTGAGCTTATTTTATAAGTTATTCTTCCTTGCGCTGATAAAATTGTGCAAGTGTGTCTATGCTTCATGTTGCGCTTGTGGCTGGCACACTGCCGCACAATAAAATCGTGTTCATTGCCCACCTCTAGGCAACACCCCCGCCCTCTACCGGGTAATAGTTGTATGCCACGAATTTCCGATTGAAACGGGTTAGTGAAGTTTCGCACCGTTAAAGAAAATATTGGGCAATTTTTTTTTCTGTTGGGTGGGAGGCTAAGGTGCGCGAACTATTCTGCCAATATACACTGCTGGGCATTGAATTAGCCCCAAATGATTTATGAATGTTGAAAATGGTTAAATTTATGCAAGATAAATGCATAAATATATAAAAATAAATAAATAAAAAGGTACATCGACGGACACCTTCCGCATATATATATATTTTTTTTTTACACAAAGAGATGAAAATTCAAATATGTATGCCTTATCGCCCATTGCGCCATTAATAAAATAAAAATAGGTATTCTCAAGTCTGAGACATACATTCATACATAATCTTTAATGCCACAACTCCACCCAAACAATAAAATGCAACTAATAATCTTGTTATAGTATGATAATAATTCTGCAAATCGTAAAATAACTATAGGAGAATCACGTGCCAACCAGCTAAGAACACAATGAAATATATTTGCTCATACGGCCATAAATAGGGGGCTTAACTTTACAGAATGCCTCGCTTCACGGCCACTCGCTCTAAGACCGAACAACGCGCTGAACATTTTAGCATTCCTTGTCGGTTGTGCGGCAACAACCATGGGGTGCGACTCTGCCCCACGTACCGGGGAAAATCTGCCGAAGAAAGGTTGCGGGCGATTTTGATTCACCGGTATTGCCCCAACTGTTTGTCACCGTTCCATCGGGTAGAGATTTGCGCTAGCAAAGATCGATGCCACCGCTGCAACGAAAGGCACCATACCTCGCTGCACATGGAAGAGCACGTCGAGCCAAAGCAACCGGAGACAAATGACATCGATGATGACGACAACTCGGATGGCGCGATTTCGCTCCAAATAACAGACCAAACGCAATCACGGGCACAACAGGTAGAGGAAGAGGAGTCCGAAGGGCGGGAGGAGATGATCCTTTCACCACACGGTGGCGGCTCGGAAATCCGTCCGGCATAAGTAAAGAATACGCACCGTTTCGATAGAGAAAAACGGGGAATGGGGTTTAATAGAGTTTTAAATGCTGAACACACGTATACCAATTTTATATTGCGGAAATAAAAATTGTGGAAGGGTTAAAAATGAAATTTTGGATTACGAAAACTGTTAATATCTTCGCTACCAATCAGCCCTTTGAAAAATTAAGCATCATGTTCGAAAGGTATTTAAGACACCTTTTGTTTGATATACATATTATGTCAATTTATGTATGATATTTGTGGAAAAAAGAGATTTAATAAAAAATATGCATAAAAACTTGTTTTTATGGATTTTTTTCCAAAAACTGCCTTATTAACATAGTCCATAAATATGTTTTCTGAAATGTATATTTAATTTCCTTTCGTTTGATGTATCACATGACTACTTTGTATATACATATACGTTATAATCCCTAAGACAGACAAAAGGAAAATATGCAAAACACCCAGTAAGCATAATATAAATTACTATTGATGGTACCCGGGTACACAGAAAGGAGATTTGTACTTAGTGAGGGTTATAATCCCTCAGCGCAGCCGAAGGCCGCGTACGCAGGAAGGTGTTCTCTGCAAAAGGTGTTTAGACCCTTTTCTACTGCAACACAGAAAGGAGAATTCTACTTAGTGAGGGTTATAATCCCTAAGCGCGGCCGAAGGCCGCCTACGCAGAAAGGTGTTCTCTGCAAAAGGTGTTTAGCCCCTTTTATACGGCAACACAGAAAGGAGAATTCTACTTAGTGAGGGTTATAGTCTCTAAGCGCGGCCGAAGGCCGCCTACGCAGAAAGATGTTCTCTGCAAAAGGTGTTTAGCCCCTTTTCTACGGCAACACAGAAAGGAGAATTCTACCTAGTGAGGGTTATAATCCCCAAGCGCGGCCGAAGGCCGCCTACGCAGAAAGGTGTTCTCTGCAAAAGGTGTTTAGCCCCTTTTCCACGGCAACACAGAAAGGAGAATTCTACTTAGTGAGGGTTATAATCCGTAAGCGCGGCCGAAGGCCGCCTACGCAGAAAGGTGTTTAGTCCCTTTTCTACGGCAACACAGAAAGGAGAATTCTTCTTAGTGAGGGTTATAGTCCCTAAGCGCGGCCGAAGGCCGCATACGCAGAAAGGTGTTCTCTGCAAAAGGTGTTTAGCCCTTTTCTACGGAAACACAGAAAGGAGAATTCTACTTAGTGGGGGTTATAGTCCCTAAGCGCGGCCGAAGGCCGCCTACGCAGAAAGGTGTTCTCTGCAAAGGTGTTTAGCCCCTTTTCTACGGCAACACAGAAAGGAGAATTCTACTTAGTGAGGCTTATAGTCCCCAAGCGCGGCCGAAGGCCGCCTACGCAGACAGGTGTTCTCTGCAAAAGTTGTTCAGCCCCTCTTCTTCGGGAACATAGAAAGGAGAATGGACAATAATATGCAATAATGCCGGATTATGTTGCATTTTCTGCACAAAAATAGTGTGAATGGCATAGTCGGCTGAGCATTGAAAAGTTTATGAAAACAAATTTTATATAAAATTTATTTACACCGAAAACTTGGGTATAGACATATGTATATCAAACGAAAGGGAAGTAAATTTGCTTTATTACGAAAGTAAGATAATAATATCTTAATAAGACTACTTTTGAAGAAAAAGCAGTTTAAAAGGAATTTTTTCATATATTTTTTATAAAAAACTATTTTTATCAGGAATTTGAAACGAAAGGTAAAAGATATGAACAGCGCAAGAAAGGTGTTTTAATTTCGCTTATAACTGTATGCTTACTTTTACAAACGCTTCACTAGTTTTGGAGATATTAAGGTTTTTTAAAAAGCAAATTTCAACCTTTGACCTTCGATATCTCGCTTAGTTTTAATTTCCGCAAGTAAATTTAAGTACCGTTATAATCAGCAGAAAAAGCTCTGTCGACCCCAATTTTTAGTTTTTTTCTAGCGAAACGGTGCGTATTCTTTACTTGTTCCCAGCTGCATTGTCCCACACACAGTCCGCGGGCGGCTCGGGAACTCGTCCTTCCCTATCAACATAATCATGGTAAACGAGGTGGCGCGGAAACTCGTTCTTTTCGCCCATATCGACGCTCACAAAACTACGGTCAACGAGGTGGCGCGGAAACACGTCCTTTTCGGCCACCTCACCGCGACGCAGCTCGGGAAACTCCTTACCAACGTGGTGATCAGTCCTCCCTCGCCCTCCAGCGCATTCCGTCCACCGGTTTCAGGACAGGCCGGCTAACACAACGCGCGTTTCCAGCACCAATAATGCGCTCCTTTGTAGCCATACCGCCAACGGCAATAGTACCGATCGAGTCAGGCGGCCGGCTCCATATGGTTCGTGCCTTAATTGACCCGTGCGCCTACAATAGTACTTCGGCTCGAACGCACTAACGTAACAGGAAAAATATGCTCACTCGTGCTACGTGAAAAGTACGGGGTCTCAGAACGGGTAACTACGCAAACCATGCTCGTAGCGCGATATAGCCGCCTAAGTCCTGCTGCCAACATCGATCCGACGGTCGCGACGGCTTTTGAATTTATGCGGATAGCGGATTCAAAATTTTATCGGACCGCTCCCGCTCGGATCACACTCGGCGCTGACGTATATGCCCAGGTAATGGTGGGTAGCACACCACCAACCACGATCGGGGGCCTAATGTCGAAGGCGTCAATTTTCGGTCTGATTGTATCCGAAGCTTACCAAATGTAACAGAAATCAATCCAAATTCATTATTTTTACTGAATTACGAACACTTAATAAAGTGCAATGAAATAAAAACCACGTCTCTCTCACTTAACCCTTCTTCTCGTTGACAGAAATCTAGGAAAATGCGGAGGAAATACGGATGCAGCATGGATTTTACTTTAAAATAAACCTTTCGTCATGTGGCATGGTAACTTCATCCTTACTAGTTTTCAGACGTTGCTTACCGCAAGGGGGCCGGAATGTTTAGGCCTCCAGCCTTGATATTCAGGCTCACCCTAATACGCATAATTTTAGTATATGCACACATATACACGCATGCATAAGAAATACGGTTACTTTACAACAACTTAGTTCAGGAAAAACTGAACGAAGGTCTGTAGCTCGGCGGGCTTGATAAAGCAACTTGAATTTATGCATCTTCACTTCCTTGAAGATTTCCGAACGAGCATCAAGTTACCACGCCACGTTACGTAAGTTCAATCCTAAACAATCTCAAATTATAAAACCACAGCCTTTTGTTTGTACGTATTTATTTGAGAATAACCCCAATATTAATCCACATTCTTTGTACACTATTCTTTTAATTTATTTCTTTGCGAACGAGTGAATTGACCTTAATCCGCTTGGGCGCAAATAAAGATAATGCATAAATAAATAATTAAATAAAATAATAATCCGATAAAAAGTCAAATAGTTTAATATATATCACAGCATTATGTGCATAAATAATAAATAATTCACACAAAAATACATGCTGTATATGGAAATAAAAGTGTCAGGTAGTAAAATAAAATAGAGTTATAGTCTGCAACACTAAACATGCAACATGAAATACAGATAACCACACTATGCCACAAAGATATATTTAGCGTGGTATACCCCGATCTTCTTTCCACTAGTGTCACCAAGTTCGTACATCGAATTGCCAATTGTTTTTAATACAACACACTTAACCTGTCTTGGAGCAAGTTTAGCGTTATATTTTCGACTTGTGAACTCTGCTTGAAGTTTCAGCGGTACACCACTTGTCCAATTGGAAACTTCACTTCTCGACTTCTGGTATTTTAGGTCTTCTTGCTTCGCTCATGGGCCAACTTCAACTCCTTCATTATTTTGTTTCGTATCAGCTGCGCCTTATCTGCCAGTACCTCCACTTCGCAGTCTGCATCCTTTACAGTGCCCAGTCTTCGGTATAGCTCGTACGATTCAGCATGCTGTATCATAGGCATACCGAATACTGCTTGGTACGGGGAATGGTTGATTGCAGAATGCACTGCGCTGTGTAGAGCAAAGGCGGCATCGCAAATATGCTTATCCCAATTCTTTTGATTGTCCTTAATGTATGACCTAACAATTTGCAGTACGGAGCGATTCACTGTTTCAGCAGAGTGCCATATTTTGGTAGGAATTGCCTAAATAGTTCTGAAACGAACTGCTTCCCGTTGCCCGAGTGGACATATTCGGGCACGCCAAAGATATGGAACACTTCATCTTCTAAAAACTTAATAACTTCTGCTGAAGTGGCTTTTCTTAATGGTTTTAAAACTACAAATTTCGAGAAGTGGTCTAAGCACACAAACACATAGACATTTCCACAACAAGTACGAGGGTAAGGACCCATGAAGTCAATGAATAAACGTTGAAAAGGCGTTTCGGTTATATGCTGTTTCCCCATTAAAGGCTTATGGAAGGCGTTTTGTGTTTTGTTGGCTTTACAAATTTGGCTTTCCTTCACATAATTCTGGACGTCGGTCACCATGCCGGGCCAATAATATTTTTCTGTTATACGAGCTAATGTTTTGTGAATTCCACTGTGACCTGCAGACGGTTAGTCATAAGAGGATTCCACAAGCCCACGGCGCAGCTTCGTCAGCACCTAGAGCTTCCAGGCGTGGTCCTACTGAAGGTCATCCCCACTATTACATTGCGCCCGTTTGTATACGTATCCGTCGGATAAGCATAGTTCGGGTAGTGTGTCCTGGTTATTGGTCACAGTCTTTTTGAGCTCTTCATATTCATCAGTTTCGAAAAATGGTGAATCTGTGCATACGTCCAGCATCCGGTTGTTTATTGCCACCTCTTCCATGTTCATTCTTGACAACGCATCTGGCACGATGTTTTGGGATCCCTTCCGATGTTGTATTTCAAAATTATACGCCTGGAGCTTTAAGCTCCACCTCGCGAGCCTGCCTGATAAATCCTTTTGGCTCATCAACCATTTCAGACTCGCGTGGTCAGTAATTACCCTCAACGTACGGCCTAAATAGTTTAATGCTCAGTTCAGCTGCGTAGCACTCTAATTCCGTGATGCTGTAATTGCGTTGCGCTTTGTTTAGCTTGGTCGATATGTAGGCTATTGGGCGCTCATTACCGTCGTCGTCCAGTTGGAATAAAACCCCGCCAACGCCGTCCGTTGAAGCGTCACATTGTATATAAAAGTGTCTGTTGAAGTCGGGGTGAGTCAAAAAACTTTAGCCCAAATCAGGCTCTCCTTTAACTGGTTGAAAGTCTTTTTGGCTTCGTCCGTCATAGAAAACTTGTTTATTTTGTCCCTTTTGAGGCAGTCGTGCAGCGGAGCTGCGATTGCCGCTTAATCCTGTATGAATCTTCGGTACCACCCTGTCATCCCCAGGAACCGCCTGAGCTGCTTCGGGGTACGTGGCTCCGGGAAATCATTCATGGCTGCAACCTTGCTCGCATCTGTACGGCTGCAACCGTTGCCCACGACGTACCCAAGATATCTTACCTCCTTAACACAAAATTTGCTCTTTTCAACGTTTATTGTAAGTTTGGCTTCCCGCAGATATTTAGCAGAGACAAATTCAACACAAAATTTTCCGAACACAGAAGCAAGTCATCCAAATAAACGAACACCGTTTCACGAAGATTAGCGGGTATGACCTTGTCCATGAGCCTACACATACGTTGTGCTGCATTGCACAACCCAAATGGCATGACAGTGAAGTGATACAATGGTCGGCCCGGTACAGTGAATGCCGTTTTCTCCCTGGACTTTTTCTCCAAAGGTATCTGCCAGAATGCATCTTTCAAGTCGATCGCGGATATGAATCGAGTGTTCTGCAGTCGGCTCAAAATACCATCAATATGGGGTAACGGGTACGCGTCTTTAATGGTCCTCTCATTTACCTTACGAGCATCAAGACAAAGGCAGTTGTTAGTCCCTTTTATAACTAGTGAAACGGGTGGGTTCCAACTGCTGTTGGACTCTTCTATCACTCCCATTTCCAGCATTCTGTCCAACTCATTATAAATAAGTTTCTGAATAGCTGGGGATATGGGATAGTGCCTTTGCTTGACTGGCAGATTCTCGTTGGTCACTTCTATTGTATGCTCTTCTTTGTCTGTCTTGCCTAGTCCCAACACCGCAAAGGACGGGAATTGTGCCTTAACACGCTCTAATGCGACGGTTCGGTCGTGAGTCAGGTCATGTTGCTCCGCATCAAAGGACAAACCCCCTTCGGCGGTTACAAGCTCTGAGACACCAGCCCCATTCACACTAGCAGGCACTCCTCTACTCACAACACTCTTATCAAACGCTTTCCAAAAATTAATACCTAAATAAACCTCTTGTTGCAAGCCAGGTACGATCAAAAACTCTAAATCGCGCGTAACAATATCCCACAAGACAGGAAGAGTGATGACACCTACTACCGCAGTTTCTCCATCGTTCGCGTTACGAATATTCTGCCCCCTAATATGTAGTATCATATTTTCTTTGCTTTCCAGGAGTTTGTCAGCATTCTTGCCCAGGCAGCTTGCACCTGCTCCTGAGTCTAGTAAAGCCAGTACCTCCTGGTTTCCAATTTTGGTTTTAGCAACACATCTGTTATCTCCTTTCAGAGTGACAATTGTTGAAATTATCTTCCTACATATCCTACTGAAGTTCTTTTTCCTTGCTCTCATCTTCTCAATCTTTTTATAGTTCCTACTTTTCTTCCTCTTAAGTACATACATATTCACAAAATATGCGCCTACGCGCCTCCTCATAATCTAGCTTTCTCTGGTGCAAGCTTCTAACTTCTTTTTCTCCCAACATCTCTTTCAGTTCTTTTTGATTACTATCTACTTCTCTTTTTAAAATGCTCACTGCTTTGGTTCCGGGTTCTCCTTCACCTGGAAAGAGTCCCCGGATAGCTCCGCCAGTTTCTTGTTTCCCTGACTTGACTTAAACACACAAAATGACGAGCTACCACCACACGCGAAACAAACCATATCGTGGAACGAGGACTTACATTTACTAACTTTTTGACTGTACGGGGTTCTTAACAAAGTGATCGACAGGCATACCACATGAAACACATAACATTAGGTGAAAAGGGGATGGACAAAACGAACTAATTGTGGACTTCTTGACACCAGCACCAACATTAGGACTAAAGAACGAAGACGACTTACTACTGGCTACAACTGGTTGATGTGTTCTATTGCACTGAGCCCTACCAAACGCTTCTACACTTTTTTCTACTGACAGGCTTTTGCCTACCCCTACTCTCCTTGATTATCTTTTCAGCTCGCTTACATTCTGACTTCAATTCAGCTAGCGTACTCATCCGTGAAGCGAAAGTTAAATTGGCCAGGTAAGGCTTAAGATTACTACGAATGATGCTGACAAGCTCCTGTTCAGGAATCTTTTTCCTGAGGCGAAAGGTCAAGTTATGCACCTCGCTGTAAAAATCTTCGAAACTTTCTTGGGGCAGCTGTTTCCTCTCCATTATCTCCCGTATCATTTCGTAGTCTGATTCAGCAGTCCTGAAGTGGTTTAGCAGTTCGGCTTTTAGCTCAAAGGAACCAAAGTCAGGTTCATCAGCGTGGTCCTCGAGCACCTGCCAATACCACTTCAGGGCGCTTCCAGTGACTAACCAGTCAAAATCAGTGAACAACTGATAGTAGGAGATGTCATACTGCTCCCTCATCCTTTCTATGCAAAAAATTAAACTTTCAACAGTTTTACTCTTGGCTGTACCATCAAATTTGACATGCCAATTATCCAAGTCAATTTTGTGGGTCGACTCCCGGCCGCCTGCACTGAAGTTTCTACTTCTGCTACCCTATTTGTGGCAGTATCTACGTTATCTCGCATGTGGCGGACCTCGTTCATGCACTGCGTCATGATGTCTTTTTGTTGCGCCATCATTGCCATCATACGGCTCAGCTGTTCGACGTTGAGGGACGCGGAACTAGGTCCACCATCATGCGACTTCGAACCCCCTGGTTCTTGACCGCCTGGCTGCATACTTCTCCCCGATTGATGATCTGTTTCAGACATCTGAAGTAGCTCTTAAATTTTCTGTGAAAATGTGAGACTGTTATCCGTTGTGTTGCATGATACTTTGTGAGTGACTCGGATCGTTGGTTGCCGTAGCACTTATTGAACACCTGTGCCAAATATACGGGCCGCGCACCGGTTCAGGTAGTCCGTAGGCACAAAATCGACAGGATATGGTATACCGGTATCAATCTGTGTACACAGTGACCCTACTACTTGGTTTTTTAAGGCCCGTGCCACACTACGCGTAATTAATTAGCCCTAATCTAGGAATGACTATATCCTCTCCCTCACTTTCTTCCATTCACTCAAACGTGCACACCAAAGCATTTTTGTCCAGCGCGCTTCAGTGCGATTCAAATAAGCAACAAAAAAGTTAGCCAACTCTAACGATAAAAAAAATTTTAATTTCAAAATCACAGGTGAAATACTCGCAAAAGAAAAAGAAGGAAGCAAAAAAAAATTTAAAACTCAAAAAGGGTATTTAGAAGAGACAAAAGGTTCAAGTGAATAACTCAAAATTCCAAAGCTTTAAAAATAGCAGAGGTAGGTTAAAGAACAAAAAAAACTAATTAAGTACAATGGCTAAAACTTCAGGATTTTCAGGGACTCGAATAATTCAATGACAATCCAAGATCGAGATCGAAAATCCCATAAAGAAACTTATTAAAGAAAACTCAAAAATTTCTAAACGCCCAAAAATAAACTCAAAGGTACTTGGGATCGAAATATCTGAATAAGTAAAATTCAAAAAAAAAATATATATATAAAACGAATCAGAATTCAAAACCGAGATTCAAGCAATTCAAAATAAAGGTAAACGCTTTCAAAGTCTTCAAAAAGTTTGTGATTATTACAGTGCCTAAACTATCTTAAAAACTGAAGAAGCAAATTTTTGAAATTTCCAAAAAACTAAAAAAATTAATATAAGTATGAATTGTAACTTCAGGGATGTTCAAAATCCATTAAGGTCAAATTAAGGCTGGTTCACATGAAATTAAAAAAAAATAAAATCCAAAGGCTCGAATTTTCCACACAACTCAAAAGGGGATTTATTAAAAAAAAAAATCAGAAAATTAACCCAAAATTTTCGCCGCTTAAAAAAATTCAGTTGAGTGCGTAAAATATGTAAAAAATATAACAAAATATACGACTAGCGAATTCAATGCTAGTATGTGTATGTTTTGTTGTATATGTACATCAAGAAAGAGAAGAAAAGTATATATATATATATATATATAGGTGAATATGTACGTATATGTAAAATATATATAATTTTAAGTAGGTAAACAAACTATGAATACAATAAAAAAATAAGATTTGTAAATATAAAATTCAAGAAAGAGACGATTTATTCAGTTTGGATTCATATTAACTGGTTTTATTATGGCTTTTGTTTCTCATATAAAGGTATACAAGTGAAAAGTAAAATTTTTTTCTTATTCAGTTGCTTCTAAATTGATATTTTAGTGTGGGAGTGTTGCACTTGGCAAGGTCATAAAGTGAGTGTTTAGTCCGTTCGTATGTATGTCTAACGTCCGCGTCAACTAACCCCCATCATTTGTTGTTGTGTGAGTGTGGCATGTCAACTTCCAGCGCCGTAGCCCCAAGAGTGGATGCCACACTCCCCCCCCACAGACTAGTTACTCCCGTGAAAACTTACCAAGAGCTCCACGTATGTGCGGTGCTGGACTGCACATCAGGTAGCTCGACTGGTTCGCCTTCGTAACCAAAAAAATTATGCCTAAATTTGTTGTGATCATCCAACTTCGAGCTACGCTATGGCAGCGTTGAAGGTACTCCGAAGTTGTGATGACCACCCCACCCACTGTTGTCAGTCGGACACAAATCATTCGCGGTTACCGCTCCTGATGCTAACCTCTTGACTCTATTCTGTCCGTTAAGTTGAAAGTTTAAAAAAAAGGTAACCGAAGAAAAGCAAAAGAAGAAGAAGGGAGGTAGCTACTAAGATAGTACACGGGAAATGAAGAGAAATATTATTGGGCTATTTTCGTTGGGCGCCATTTGCTATGTAGTTGCCTATTTGTGTCAGGCGAGGCGGCATGCAGGCATGCTTGCATCCCAAGCTAGCTCGTCGTCGGGGTGGGTCATTTCTGCCTGCCTCTCTGTCAAGTACATAAACAAAAAAGGTATTCATGCCTGATGAGTGTAAAGGGAGAAGAAGGCTATAGGAGAATTAAAGAATACGCGAAAGAGAAAGGATAGCAGAGTACTGGTCCGGTCCTGTCCTGTCAGGTGGAGTCAACGCTAACTTATCTGGTTCTTCCTCTAAACGGAATCCATGTATCTTTGTTTTATGTAATTGTGTACGTTTTTGCATCTAATGTGCCTGTGCGTATGTAAATATATATATATATGTATGTAAATATATATATATATATATATATATGTATGTATATAATAAATATAGACAAATTTCGCACTCACCTTGTTCTCCAGAAATGATGGCACCAGCACTCTGTTGAGAAACCTGTTTGGAGAATTAGAAATTCTAGCATACATATACTCTAAGATTTACATACAGATGTTCGCCTTCAGCCGCGATGCTGAGGCGTCGACCTACTGTTCCAGTAGTAGTGTTATCACTCGTTCGCGTTTCGGGGCAACGAGCGAGTCATAAAGTAAGTGCGGAAATTCTGAAAAAAACCAAACTAAGCATGCCCTCCAAAATCTTTAAGCGCCGCCAAGAAATTTATAGCACGGGCTAAACTAATACGGCAATAAAAAGCGTGTACCCCAACGTGTATATCAGTACCAAATAATTTATATATAACATATATGCGCGGATGCCCTCAAATAAGTGGAGTGCCTTAGAAAAATATTAATACCGAAACTGAACAAAATGTTGAATTCCAATAAAGAAAAAAATCCATGTACCAGAAATAAGAAAAATTTTTAGATTAAGTAAAGAAGTTAAGCGGCACAAAACAAAAATGTATATAGTGTAACAAACATTAGAAGTTACCAAGAAATTATGCAACCCGTCTATTACAAGATACCAAAAATTATTACTATTAATTATTACTTAAATATTGAGATTTGGGCAGTGTAAAAAAATTAAATAAAAAAAAAACAACAAAACGGTAAGTGAACCAAAGGAATGCGCCTATAATAAAATCAAGAAAAAAACCCTGCTCTGCTCTCTATGTATGTACATACATATGGATATGCATAACCGCAAAAAAAAAGAATGTAACTAAATTGAAATTAAAATGAAACTGGAACCACTCTCCTGGCGCTGCTGTCGATCGGCGGTTTATATGGAGCGATAGTCTCCACTGCTCTCTCCGACACTGCTGCCGCCGATGTTATGCTCCTCTCCACTGTTATGCTCCTCCCCTGCTTGATGGAATCCACCTTTATGTCGAATGGCCGTTGACCTACTCCGGCCGAGATATTTTAATCAGATGTTCCTGGTGATGTTGTTGCTGCTGGCTTAGCCGGGTTATCCGCACTGATGTAGGGCTTAGATATGGGCCACCTTTTCGAGCCGCTGGGTGACAGTTGAAATCGTTTCGTATCTTACATGAAATATGCATATGCCCGCGTCTGTAGGTATGTATGTAGCCGCGCACGCTGATGATCAACCCTTGTTGGTACGTATGTAAAATTCTGCTTATATGCTGCTGTGTGTGGTTGCGAGTCATATGTATGTATGTCCTTTGCTGTGGCTGCAACTTCAGAGTTTTTTTCAAATGTGTGCCTGGTTTTACGGGTTTAAGCTCCCGTGTCGTTGAAAATGGGGAGGTCCTTTCGCTGGTTTGCAAGCGACTTGAAATTAATAAAAATTCTCATTTAGCCTTCTTGCGTGTATGTATGTATGTAATATCGAGTACACTTGCTGCTACGTTTGAGCCCCGTATTGCTTATTGTTCACCAAACCTAGCCTCCATGTACACAAATCCAGTTGCATAGATATGTATCAATCAACGGTGTTAAATCCAGGGATTCGCACTTACCTCCAGATCCAGAATGCGACTCCGGTGACCACGGGAACCACTAGTATCCGGTTAGAGCTCTGAGAAAACGATTTTACGCGCCTCAACTTTAACACTTTTAAAACTTCTACACTACAGCAAGCAACCACCTTAAACTCAGACTTCACTTTCACTATAAAGCACCACCGCAACTTTCCTTTTAAGAACAGTTTGTCTCAGATTTGGTCGTTGTATACCTTTTTCACGTCAAGTGACCAATTCCGTATTAGTTATGTATATATTTACTTATTTATGTACAAAGGAATAAATAAAAAAACACAGTTTAACCCGAACTGTCACACACACATACACACTCTCAAGACTGCTTCGCCGCACCTTAAGTGTAGCAAACTTTCTCACTCTAACGTAGTTACTTTCATAGGGGTTTGATCGGCTAACAGACATGTAGGTTTGATCGAGTTCACACACACACACACACACACACACACACAAGCACAAGTTAACATAATAGTCTCCTGCAAGGAGCTGACGCTACAAGAGACCATCCTAATGCAGGCCATTAACGAGCTAATCTGTCGTACTACGCCGTCGTACTGCATATTGTACCCTGCAAGCCACGAGCGGTGAAAAAACTGGTGAAAACGTGGGTCTCACTCACTTCGAAAGTAGTGAAAAAACTGGTGAATTTTGTGAAGGCGGCGTGCAGATTCTCACCAGTTTCCCCCTATACGTGTGATCAGGCATCGCTGTCGCACGCATTCAGCTACGTCATAAAGAAAACCTATAGCTGAACTCTTCTAATTTCCACCCGTCAGCCGGCGCAGGGTTGCATTTTTTTCCACGGCGAATTCAAAATCTTGTAAGAAATAAAAAGTCTTTCAATTTCCAAAATTTTTATTTTGCTAAATTTATTTTTAAAATTGAATTT
>JAPVRG010067776.1:0-10043 GCA_029783565.1 Rhagoletis cerasi
GTTTCGAGGCGGTTTTTTGTTTAGAAAATAAAAACAGCAGCGCACTTGAAATAATTCAAAAGTCATCATCCAACGATTGACTGTTATTGACAGCTGAAGAATTTGTGGATGAACAGCGGCAGTCGGTACTCTGCATTTAGTAGTCTGTAGTCAGCGCCCGGCTGTTGCAACACACGTGACTTCATTAAAATGCAAAAAAAAAACTCGCCGCTTGAAATGAATAACGCAATATGAATGCAAACAAAGTTGAAAAGTCAATGAAGCGCATTGGGCACTTTGCGGCGCTCAATAGCGGAATATGCAAATTGAGGGTGCATACTGCACTAGTGCGCATTGCAGCATACTGCAACCACTGCCACCGGCGGCAGGTTAGCGCATCGGCTAGGCTCATGCGTCTGTTAATGGGTGTCACTCGCCGCCTGAAGCCAAAAGCGCAAGCGTGCTTGTTATTTCTACGCCATCAACCCACTGCGCCACTGTTGACGACTTCATTAAAAGCCGAATGCTGCGAAAGGCTGGGTGGTCAGCTAGCGCGTGCGCATTAGCTGGACATTAAAGAACCGCCCTTAAACTTTTTTTTTGTAATGGAAAATATGCGCAGCGGCGACAGTTTGCAAGTGAGTATTTACCCCTCAGGGCGGCGCCGCATAATTTATACATAAAACGCACTGCAACGCTGAATAAAAAAACATTTGCTATTTGTAAAGCATTAGGAAGCTCATGTTGCAGCTTCTAAACGGGGGAAAAGCAACGTTTATTTCCAAACGATTACACATGTCAGCACGCGCTTTCAGCTGCCAAAAGAAAAAAAAATAATGAAAAATTGGAAACGTAGCACCAGGCTGAACACTGGCTGCTGGTTGAATTTCCACTTTTACCGGAAATTTCCTCCGAAAAAAAAACCATTTAAATGGAAAACTTATGGGTGGTTGTGGCAAGCGCGCGTACAGTAGGGGAGTATAACAGCAACACGAACATTGAATAAGTTTAGTGGAGTGAAAACAAATGAGCTTGGCAGGAGCGTTGCTTGTATGTACTTGCAACTGGTCATTCAGTCGAGCGGCTTCAGCTTCACAATCCTCATACATAAGTGACATTTAGTTGTCATTGTTGACAGATCAAATGCTGCGTTTACCGTTTTTCGTTCCGGAATAATAACAGTAATACAATGTGAAACAAAGACACAGCGAGTTGACGTCAAACAAACAAAAACTTTGACATCTGTGTAATGTATAGAATGTCAAAAAAGTAAGAGCGGGGGTTAAATTGCAGATTGAATGGACCACATTACATACACACTTACATAGCTTAATGCAATGAACCAGAAAATAGTAACAAAATTTTATATAACTAGGAAAAACTTATAAGCGGGAGGTGCGAAGCGGAAAAGTTAAGGACGAAAATTTTTTTAAATGGAACTTAGAGGTTTTAGGGCGCTAATATGTACTTATTTCGTTAATCATTTATTTGCATCGAAGACTAGCGTGGAGAACGCACATACATATTTACAAAGCGTAAAGCGCTCAGCTTAGAAACTTATATTGGCTCATAAGTCGGCATTATCGACTCTCAACAGAAAATAAACTACTACTGTACTCATCTATCATTAAACCGATTTGGACTTACAGTATACAGCTGTAGGGCGCAGGATCAAACTCTAATATTGACATACCTCAAAGATTCCAATCAAAAGCTCACCTTATTATGTCACAAACACCCAACTTTACTGCGATCTAAAGATTATCACCGTCTCAGAGGAAATAAAAAAACATGCTTCATCATACAAATTGAGATTATTAAGTCGCCCTAACCCATTCATAACAGAGTGGACATACTAAACAAACATTTTTAACCGACTCGTGCGAAGGTCCACAACAGATTTACTTTATTAATTGTGCAAGTCGATTATGCAACAAGAAATGGTTGTGCCACTGGGCGTATGCCACAAGTGCTGCTGAAAATTTATTAAATGAAGATAAATCAATGGGTTTATGTAAAAAACAAAGATTACAATAAATAGTTCAATGATTAAAAATTCATAAAAAATGTTTCTCCGTTTTCTACTACTAAGTAAAGCTTGGCAAAGCCATAAATCAATTTTACAGTATTTCCGTAAACACTCCACTTCATTTTCCGGTAAGGAAAAAGAATGTATTTATATTAAGGCTTTCACAGCCGATATATTGAAATATTTGCTAGAGGATGTGCACTGCGGCCTTGGATCTATTGTGCGCTCAGCGCTCATCACAAAACCTCGTCCAGCCCTATTGCTCCAATTAAACCAAGCAGCCGCATCGCACTCTTAAAAGAGATGCAATGGGGTCTCTGCTGCCATGTCACAGTAACGAAAGGAGTCGTCGGCGCTAATTCCCAGGGTGTTCATATGGGCCCGCAGCCTGCAATGACCTGTTAGCAGACCTGTTACGAATCTTAGGTTCGTCGCTTGAAGCGTGACTGGTTTACTAGATCTCCTGGGGTTGTAACTTCCCAAAAGTTCTTTCGCCTGCCTTAGTCAAGTAGCTGCTGCTTCTCTTGCTAATCTGTTAGGCTCTTCGTTGCCGTGTATGCCTTTGTGGATCGGGACCCACAGTAGTTGTACTACGTTGTATTCCCCCCAAGGTGTACAATCTCCCATACTTTCACATTAAATTGATGTATCAATATATGTACATATTTATCGAAAAAATAATACAGTATGGATGCGAAAAAACGGAGCTTAATGTTACACGCTAGCTAGAAAACATTACATTGAAGCAATGCCGGTCTAGAAAGTATTTACTGGCTCTATAATTTTCTGTTGAAACTTATTTATGTAGATAACTACATATATGACCTCTGCTGTAGTGTTCTAGGAAATGGGACAATGCAATGTTTTTGTAAGTAATTTTGTACAGTTTTGGAGGATAGTTTTCTGACATTTATTTTCTACTTATTTTCTACAGCGTACGGCCCATTGTCCTGTAATGGAGCTACAAAGCAGTGCCTTAGAAATTAAGCAATGTTTTATGTGACATTTATTGCCGTTATAGCACTAAATCCAATGCTTAAAGCTTGAGCTGAGGGCAGACGCTGGCTTATTTTTGGCAGTTTCACAAAATCCTACTCGGTCACTGCATCACGAAGTTCGCAACGTAAGCACGCGCCATTTGACTCAGTATTGACGTCAAATCATGTAAGCAGGTTTACAGTCACGTGCACATGCCCAAGCGTGCGGCTTACCATTCCACTTATTGCAGCAATTAATGGCGCGCCAGCAACAACACATTATTTGCATAAGCAAAATTTCTATTATTTGTTGAAAAATTTATATAAAATGCAAATAAAAAGAGCAAATAACCGCTGGCGTACAGGGGTGAAAAAGTTGTGAAATTATCAGCGTCCTTTAGCAGGATAAGCGAGCGAAGTATTTAACAATTGAAAGCAATTTCGAGAATAATGTAAAATCAAAAAGCATTTGTTTTGCATAGCCGCGAGCTATTTAGGGAAAATGAGTTAGAAAGCACAATATACAAATACATACACATACATATAACTATTCATGTTGGCAAACATTTAACTTCATTTAATACGCTGCGCAGCGTCCCCGTAGCCCCCGTGCACTTGGCGTAATGAGGCTGCGCGGAAAGGACTGGTTTTCAACCGAGTGAAAGCGCAAATGAAAAGTGTACTGGGCAGAGGTGAGGTGCGGTGCGCACACGCTTTTAATCTGCAAATAAAATATACCCAGCTAATTTCGAAAACGTGAAGCGCACAAAAGTATTTGGTGAGCCATAAAGAATTGAAGCTGACAGGATTAAACAAACACGGTGCAAATGAATGTAGCCGAGCACTTTAGTAGAACGAATTAAAAACTTTGATAGGAGTTATATCGAGTTTTAATACTAGAATTTAACTGAAAATATAAGAATGCGAGTTAATGACATTGTCTGCTTGCCTTGTTGAAAAATTGCACACAAAAGGTTGGGAAAGGATCTATCATTGTCAGTTCTGGAACCGCAGCAAATGCTTATATCCACAATATATGATAGAAAGGTACCCGCAGCAACAAACCGCGTTGAGAAATCGCGTAAAAAATGACACGAAAGTAAAGAAAAATTGCATTGAAAATCGTAAACAAAAGGCAAAAAAAAAATGCCAAAATCAGGAGACAACTGGCAGAGGCTTTGCCTAGTTAGCGAACTTCATGCGCTGGCAATGGCTTAATGACGTGCGGAACTCTACATTAAATTGATAAAAAAAAATCGTTAAAAATTGAATTAAAAAACGCCATCGATAAGCAGCTTGACAATGGGGATGATGAAAAATGGTGAAAGCAGGCAGAGGCTGACTGAATAAACATTTGGATTATTAGAAAGTAATGAGGCTCAAAATCATGTGGGATTGAAAAATGACGGTAAAATGCCAACAAAAAAGGGGAAGACACAATAAAAAATGTGTGTTTAAAAAAAAAAGCGGATTAAAGAAGTAAGCAAGAGGCACAGAAGTAATGAAAATAGAGAGTTGCGAATATTGAGGGAAGAAAGCATGCAGATGGTATCGTGTGTTTTATGTCTAAAGAATAAAGGCACATGTGTAAGATAAGAGAAATTCAAAACCATGCTATATTTTACAAACAAAGAAGTTCAAGAGAAAAAAAATTTGGTGATTCTAGCTAAAATTTAAATATCGTCACCATCAGTGAGCAGTTTCTCTTTGATATTGTCTCAAAATGAGTTTTTTGCCAATTCCGTTAGTTTTTTCTCCGAGATACTAGTGTGCTTAGCAAAGTTCAATTTTACTGTTTAATTTTATTTTGGCTTTTCCTGTAAAATTTTTAAAATTCTCAATTGGCGCTTTTTGCACTCATAATGACTTTTTAGGCAGAGCCAAATATGCCTCATATAATTAAAAAAATATACAGGGTGTCCCAGAAGTCGACGTCAAGCCGGAAACGGGTGACAGGCCAGGACAAAGTGCCGTCACTCTCTGTCTCGCTCGCACTTCGCAAAATGACTCTCTCCGTCAAGTTACTTGCCAAACTAGTATAGTACATTTTATTTCAGTATAGTTAAATTTTTTTTTGGGCAAAAAGTGTGATATTCTTCCAATCTAAAGCAATTGGCTATAAATTTCAGACGGCAATTTACTGAAGCATTACTCAGGGTTACAAAATATAAATAAAATTGAGAAAAAGTAGAAATTTGTAGTAACGGGAATTAAACAACCATTTCAGGGTATAGATTTTTTCGTTTTTTTTAACGCCTACAATTTTAAAAATACAAGACAAAGATTTTTTTAATATTTTTCTGATAACTATTCTGGGACACCCTGTATATGTATATAAATTTTGTAGGTATCGCGAACTGCTCACTGAGGTACTTATGAATTAGACTGACCAGAAAACAATTGATTGTAAAATAGTTCTCTAATTTTTACTTTATAATCATACTATGATTTTGATTGCTTTTGTTTCTCTTTTTCTCTCACCTCTAGCCTCTAAAGCGGTTTAAATACTTTATTTACTTTAAATTTTTTTCCCACAAAATGGCGCTCATTAAAAGCTAATACCCTCAACTAGTTTCAATAGCAGGAGGTCATTTGCTTGTGGGCCTACCCAAAAATATTTATTCCTATCCTATCAAAAAGAAATTTTTACGTTTTTTGCCATCCACTGCCAGTTAAAAATGTGATTTATGCGAAATAATTCACACTAAGTAAATTTTATCAATTAAATTTTTTTTCAAAAGGAAATTCGTTGCGCCAAATAAATAATTCTTCTAAACTTTCGCATGGCGATCCGTGAATAATTGCGCTGAAAATGCACGGAATTTACTTTCTCGAAAAGTCTACGTGACAAAGATTTTTCTCTCTCCAGCACGCTGTAATTATTGCATGTGTCCAATCGCCGTTTGCATATTCTAAATTAAAGGTTAGCTAAGAATGTGAATATGTAAAAATTTATTAGTGCAATGTTAAGTCAAACAAAGCAATTTTTGGCATGTTTCACAGCGTTCATTTGCGGAGAGAAGAAATGTTGCCGATGCCGTAGGTATGCAAGGATATGCGGCGGTGTGCGATGGGATGCGCCTAAGGGATGCTGCGGACGAAAATCGTCGCAATGCGATTATTACAATCGCAAAGTTTATGAGTGTGACACTGGCCTACGCTGTTACCAAAACAATTTTCTTTAATTTTTTTTTTGTTTTTCTAGCGATTTACAAGAATTTATTTTTATGTATTTTGCGCGTACTTTATGACTTTTCATTGGGTCTGGCTGTGAGGAGGTACTCGTAACTCGTAAGAAGGGTGAGCATCAACTGAAAATAGTTTGTACCTTCAGTATGTCATTTCGGCATCGTCTGTCAATTTGCGTTGATGTTTTTGTGTCCGGTTTTGTTTTCAATTTTGATGTTTTTTCTTTGCCGCACAATGGCAGCAACGTAATAGAGACATGAAAAGGCTCGTAAAATTTAATTTGCAATTTGAATCGTGCATACTTGGATATTGAAATCGAAAATAATTGCGAAAACGTCATAAAATCATAAAATGTGACTGTTGACAACCTGGAGTACCTTTTGAGGGGAAACCTTTTTGTTTCTCCTTGAGAATTTTCGGGACACAATAAAGTAATAGTAAAAATGACTTGCAAACGATGTAGGAATAATTAAAACTGAGTTAATGATGAAAATGTATGCGATAGTAGAATCTATGTGAAAATTTCGAAATACATACATACATACATACATACGTAAGTCAAAATCATGACAGAATGATTATTACTAGTACCTATTTATTTAAGCGATATAATTAATTAACTCATTCGAAAATATATAGTTGATATACGAAGGTAAAGCATTAATTGAGTACACAGAACTCACCGTGGTCAGAATTTACAAAAACGATAGTGAAGAGTGATAGCTTTGTGAATAATATGAGCAATGTACATAAAATTATATTGAAAATCACAAACATGTACGCACGTATGTACATACAGGGTGTCCCAGAAATCGCTAGATCATAATAGTTATCAGAAAAATATAAAAAAATCGATGTCTTGTATTTTTAAAATTATGGGAAAAATTTTTACTGTGTAATTCTGAGTAATGCTTCTGTAAATTGTCATCTAAAATGTTATAGCCAACTGCTCTAGCTTGGAAGAAAATAACACTTTTTGACCAAAAAAAATTTGAGATTTAATGCTTCGTCCAATTTTAGCCGTTACTTTGAAGGTAATTCTAGGTTGAGTGAGACGGAAAGTCATTTTACGAAGTGTGAGCGAGACAGAGAGTGACTGACCGGCTTGTCGTCGACTTCTCGGACACCCTGTATGTACATAGAATTAAGTTCTACTCAGAAAAAAATAAGCAAAAAGGAAAAAGCCTAAAAAGTAATTTTACTTCGAAGAGCTTTCAATCCTGGAGATGAGCTTTATATATCTAGGCGTTGTCTGTTGAAAGAGCTTTTAAGACAAAAGGTCAAACGAAAGCACAACGGAAAACCCACACAATTGAGACGAACATCAATTTAGACCACAGATTCAGAATGAGCGAGTCTTAAAACGTTATATAACATTCAAAATTCGTATCAGCAATTCAAAGATATAAAATTCATAATCTGCTTAACACGTTTCGAGCTAACAAACCACCTGGTGATCAAAGATACGAGTAGCCATCAAACTGTCAGTCCTTTGAAAAAACTGAACTTCTCAGCAATTTTAACTAGCAAGAAAATTATGATGTGTTGAAAAGGGTTACCCTCCATAGCGGGGTATGCGAGTCATCAGTACATAGAAGCTCCACATGTTTATGGTTCCAGTGAATTACCAAGCATTTTGGCCATATGGCTATACCGTCTTCAGCTGCAGGATTCGCTCATAAATTATACAAAACGCTTGGTTACGTTTGCTGAAAATTGTTTGTATTTTTTATTAAATTTACATAAATTTAATTCTCTTTACGCAACAAAAGAAAAATTTTAAGAAACATTTGGTGGCATTATGCGCTCTATGCCCTTTCTTTTTATTGTTAAGCGTTTTAGATAAGCATCGACAAGTAGGCAATAGCGCTATAGCGCGGTCGATATGCCCGCGGATATGCTGGTGTTCGTCGTGGTGGCGGTGGATGCGGTGAGGGTGAAAATGATAGTGACAAGCGCTTTGGTTGCACGGTCGTTGCGCACGCGCATCAAGTAAGCCACCTTGACGGCGCGTAGTCCTTCCAAACACCAGCGATATCTTCGCCTACACTTCGAAGCGTTCACTTCCCCTTCAAGGTGCATCACAAGAAACAATGAATAAATTAATTTTTCCAACTGTCGCAGCCTGTTTTTCTATTGAAGTGCCTCGTCAATTGTCGGCGCACTAACAAAAGCCACATAATTTCATTTATTTTATTGTCGCGCACTCGACTTGACTGGCGGTTGAAGTGCGCTTGAGCCTTGCGCAGCGGCAACAGTTGCGACGGCCGCGTGCCATATGTCTATGCGCAGCGCAGGCGTTCTGCGCCGTTGGCGTCGCGGACAGTATTGTGCAAATTAACGCCCGCAAGCCAGCGCGCGCGATTAGCAATGACGCATGCACACATACACGCTTTCAGCATTGCAAAGCTACGGTCGCTTTAAAAGCGTTATATCCTGCTCGACCACATTTCGTTTATGGCTGCTGCTGCGCCCACAATTCAATGCCTTTGTCCTTGTTGTTTTGCTGATTTAGCATTCACTGTGGCATTGTTGTTGCTTACGCTATGGCGGTGGTGGTAGCGACGCGTGCATAATCGCCGCTGCTGGCCTAATTTAAATTATTGTAATTAATACAATGCTATTGTGCGGTTGGCGGTTGACCAGTGTGTCCTTCTCGTCCTGGCACACACACACATTGGTATTGTTGAACACCCCCAGTGTAACCACAAGCTATTTAAAGGCATTGTACGTTGGTTTGCATTCATTTATTTGTTGGTAAATACGTATGTATTTAATAAATAATTACATAATGATGTAATTTGCAATTGCATTTGCAATTTGTAATGTTTGTAAGCACTAATTTCGATGCTTTGTCTAAGTGGTTTAATATTTTGCGGTTTACCGCAAACCGAATGCCAAAAAAGATTTGTGGCTCATCAGAATAAGCTTCAACAGAAAATTTGCAAACAATTCAATGATTTGCCCTAATTGCACCATTTTTGCAAGCCAAAACGCATAAAAACAAAAAAAAGTTTTACTAAACATTTAAACAGAAAGATGAAGATTTTTCTATACAACAATCTACTCGACTTTCTTACAAAAATTAATAGTACAATCACCAAATATCCGAAACGATTGTGCGGCTCATTTGCTACTCAAGCGCTTGCTTGAGCGTACACCACTGAACAATTCATTAACAGATTTACAAACTGCAAATGCCGCCCGTTGCCATTTAGTTACGGTTCGTACCGACAACCAAATTTTGCCAACTGAATTGCCACGTGTGATGCACCATTAATCATTTGGTTGAATGCCATGGATCAGTGGTGATTAGAATTCTCAATCTGATCGGTTGCTGATTAAAATCTTGGTACTCAACACTTGGCATGGGTTCACGTGGAATGGAAGAGCAGAAAATCGTCATACGCTCAACATCATTACTGGAGTCTAAGTGAGTACGGTGACCCACATGTGGTCCATTGAAAATATATGTATACTAGTAGACACACTGGTGATTGAGAGTGCATGCTCCATCAACTTCAATCTGTGAGTACTGGTTAGGACGTTCCAAAAGTGGTGATTTTGACACAATCGACAAGGAGCACGAGGGCAGCCATCAACGTTTGTAGGCGCCGAATTAGAGGCAATTTAGGACCAAGAACCGTGGAAAAGCCAAGAAAAACTTGCGGCGATATTAGGTGCAACTCAACAAGACATTGCGGTTGAAGGCCATTGGTATGGTTCAGAAAGTCGGAAACTGGGTGCCTTACGAACTCAAACCAAGAGATATCGAACAGCTTGCCACTGTTTCCCAAATGCTTCTTCAACGGTACAAAGCGAAATCGTTTTCGCATTGTATTGTCACCGGCGATGAAGAAAGGAGCTTC
>JAPVRG010067824.1:0-12136 GCA_029783565.1 Rhagoletis cerasi
CTTGATAGGAGTAGGTTTGTATAAGGAAATGGATAAGCAACAACAGCTTTCGGGGTGTACATAGCTAAGTGGTTAGCGCTGCTGGCTTTGTACATCGATGATGCGGGTTCGATCCCTGCTGAAGTCTAGAAAAGAAGTCTGATGAGGAGATGTGGTGATCTCCGAGATAGCAGCATTAACTTCTACCGCTTAGACTTTGTTGCTTTTCCATTTTTCCTAAAAAACAAAAGAAAAACAAAAAAAAAATCGTGGTACAAAGCTCAATAACAATGTCGAAAAATAAATGTTAATACGCCACATAATATTAACAAAAACTAGTTTATTAATTTTCATTATTGGGTCAGAATGACCCAAAAAAAGTAGGAAGGGATAAATTTGAAACACAACAGATGGGCTAAAGAAATGTCAGACAGTTATCTTATAGACCGCCTTCCGTCATACTCACAAGAGTTAAAAAATAAAACATTGACGCCGTACATTTTATACATACTGATTTATTTGATACTTTTACAATTCAGCTGGGGATATTGAGGAACCTTTATTTTAAAGTAAATAAGTCTCTCTATTTTCTTCATAGCATTTACACAAATATTAGTATCAGAAATAATTACTTTAAAGTCTGGGCACATTTAATTATTATATTGTTAATCATAATCTCGGTGTTTTATTTTTATAAATAAATTGGATAAGTCGCGTATTTAGACATGTTTTGGTAACGTTGTTAAAAGCTTTCTTAACTATTTTACACAGGTAGAGAGAGACAGACAAATAAACGACATTACATTCAGACCTAATCGTACATTCATTTATGTAACATAAATGCATCATCATTTTAGATTAAATAATTTCGGTTAAGACTAAACCTTATTTTAAGGCATGGCAGTATGTTAAATTAATCTTCACATTTCATGTGTGTTTTCCTTCCAACCTTCCTTCATGTGGGACGCCGCAGAATAGGCCGCTCTCCCAACGAGAAAGCACGTCCACGCACCTGAAAACGTTCCGCTAGCCAGCGCTGACAGCTCTCACACGAACAGTTGGGATTCTTTGTGGGACCAACGTGATGGCCAGGCTTTCGTGCCGTACTTACCACCGCGCCAAACTTTTTCGCCTTCAGCAAATGCTCAGCAGTGTAGCCCGAGTAGGTTGTAGAGGCTTCGCTTACCGCGGGACTATCGTGCTTCATTTCTAAACGCCGCGCGATCATTGGCGACTGTCGGAATGTCGCAGCTGAAGTGGTTGTAGGTGGCGCTTCACTGCCGGATCTTTGAAATGTTGGTGTAATAGCACCGGCGGCCATTGGCTGTGGCGAAGTACAACCACTGCGATCTGCCGGCGAAGAAGTGCCGTGTGTTGACAGATTATCGCGTGTTTCGCTCTTCCAGCGCTGCAAGTGTGGTTGATAGCCTAGGTAGGGTGATTGCGCAGGCATTATTGGTGATACTTCCGTCGCAGCAGCAGCTCTTGTTGGTGGTGATGCTGACATTTCTTGTTGTGGGCCATGTTGTTGATTCTGCGGGCTCGGAGAGGTAGATGGGCCGAAAAACTGCAAGAAACCAGGTCGATTACGTAGAAAGTGTGGGGTCTGCTGCAGATAGGCAGGCGAGGAACGTTGTGCAGCAGAAGTAGCTGACGTTGCACCCGGATATGTGTTGTAGATGTCAGATGCCTCTGAGAAGTTTTCAGATTCAGATGGCAATGTATCGTGCCGCGAAACAGGCGTAGTAAACGGTGAGTTGCGTTGCGAGCTTACTTCAGAGATCGGCTGTAAGAAAGCAGGTTGCATATGAACGCGCACTGGAGAGCCCGAAAGCGTTTGACGTCCTGCACTTGGCGGTTCTTCCGTAGAAGGTGTGCGTGACCAGAAGCGCTCCATTTGTTTTATACGTAACCGATCGGTTGTGTTCTCATACTCAAAACTATCCGATTTTGCTAGTGAGTACATTTCTTCCGGATCGTCAGTATCTTTCCAAGACGAGTCGGCTTGGTACTCAGCTTGCGACGAGGTGACAACGCTTGAAGCAATGCTGCTGCAAGTAGCATCACGTACGGTGGAACGCGATGAGTTGGGGTAGTTTGAGCTGATTGCATCATCGCTCGGTTGACGCATGTACTTTTGACGCAGTGCTGCCAATTTCGCTGCACGTTGATCGCCAATATGTTTGCGAAATAGTAACTGCTTGGACTCGGATACCTCCTCAGCAGTGCTGGATTTGGTGATTGCATGTCCAAGATTTAAACCACCTGCTTGCGGCGTTTGTGAGGTGCGTGGCGTTTGCTCTGACAAAGTTGCCGGTTGTTGCAAGCGGCGTGGTAGTGTTTGACCGGTGATGCGTTTATGCTTCAGCAAGAGCTGTTCGTTATCGAAGACAGTTTGTGGTGTGGAATTCGATTCTAAATCATGGTGTTTACTCGCATCCTCCTCATCGGAACTGATCGATGCTTCAGCATCGGCATGATCACCTTCGTCTTCGCCTTCAGCGCCTTCTTCCTCGTCTTCTGATCCAGTGCAATAAACGTCAATGTGAACAGTGCGAGGTTTCTTTAATGGCTCACTAGAATTTGACTTTTGCTTGGTGGTAAGCGTTTGCTGTTGTTGTTGGGAGCCTGTATGTTCCGACATTGTTGGTATCCGCGGCATTGAGGCAGACTTGAATGTATGCGATGTAGACGTTAAAAACGAAGGCTACACGCGAATAATTTGAAATAAATTGAAGATGTTATTAGATTTTGAGTAAAGTTATGACAAATCGAAAAGCATATACTCGTCCGTTCAGAGCAGATTAATACAGCGAAAATTACGTTCACACACCCGTCAGATTTTCGATCAGTCAATCGTAATTTAAGATTTATGTATGTGGGTTAATTTTTTCGTAACGATACCCTTCATATCTACCTCCCACCTAAGGCGCTATTCGTGAGTTTATCGGAAAAGAAGTTGGCAATTATTTTCAAGATCATTTGCCACAGCTACAAAGAGAAGAATGTTGTCTTAGCTGCAGCGCTGTTCGAACAATGACAAATCAAATCCGATGTCTTCCGTACCTTCTTTCCTTTCGTTACATTCTTAAGGTATGGAAGAGAGGACATGCACTGCCTAAGATTATTTTATCATTAAAACTTTCGAGAGACTAGGAGACATGCACATTCACTCGTTCAAAGCTGGGCAAACAACGTTTGCGGGTTTCTTGAACATAGAAGGAGCGTTCAGCAACGTCAGTCTACATAGAGGGGATAAAGCAGTCACTCAACAAACTGAGGATAGCGCGGACTTCGTAGATTTCAACCGTACTTCGTACAATGATTGTAAGCGCTAAGTAAGGCAACAGCGAGGTCACCAGGCATCCAAAGCGGGGAACTCAGCAAAACAATGTGGCTTTGCGTATTAAATCACATTTTCTAAGACTAGTTTCAGCACATCATCCTTTAAAGGGTATGCTCCTTCCCTTTCCTCCAGCGCTAGGTATTTGGAAGTCATATTTACATACATCGAGACTTAACTGGAAAATTAATTAAGAACTCCGAGTTAAAAAGGCGTGTGGTTGTTGTTTTTTTAACCGAACCGCATACAAATTACTCAAAGAAGTTTTTGGAGAAAGATGCTGGATTGGCAGTCCTTGCTTAGATATTAATCTGGGTCGTTCCGCTTACGTATACCCGACTGCCCTGCAAGTAAATACTAGGTAAGAAGTGTAGTCTACGTTCTGATCTTATGTTATGGATGTACAAGGTGGCGATACGCCCAATTATTGCATATGCCTCGCTGGTTTGATTGAAAGCCGTGTAGACGAAACTACAGTCTTAGGTAGAGTACAAAGCCTGCATTGCAAATACTGGGGCGATCAGATCATGTCCAACGGAAGCCTTTAAAGTTTTCTGTCATATGCCAACGAATGATCTCTTTATCAAGGAGAGTTGTTCACTGAGTGCCCCAAGGTAAAGGAGATTGCGTCTGTGGAAATAACGTAAGTACAGTTATGGACGTATGCTTTACTCTTTCAAAGATCTATGAATTCTAACTTGACTATATCTGTCCTACTATTGTCTTTAATAAAACTTCAACATAATGTTTAAATCAAAGAAATAGTGGAAGAATACTGCTTTTACTGAACGCTTCGAAGCATCTATTTTTACGGTCAGCTCAAATATGGATTGTGGCATGGGGGCGGGATTTTTTCGACTGAGCTCCAAAGCCAATGTTTTTAAGGAGAAAGTCTTTGTTATCAGAGAAATCTGGTAGCCAGATCGTCGCAATAATTTGGGTGCCGGGGCAAAGCAGCATTTATGGTGACGACATGGCTGAAGAGATTGCTAGAAGCGGGTCGCTCCTTTATATTTCAGCGGAAGAAAAAGTTCTTGTTGTTCTTGAGTTATATCAAGGGCCGCATCTCTTGAAAGACCTACAAACCTGCCGTTTGTGGCCCGCTTACTGCGCCTTCTGCGGTTTTCTGTTATCATCTAATCGGACGGGAAGGACTTCAAAAGCATTCCTAAGAGTAAATAATGATATTTATACTTTACGAGATCTGTAACGATAGAGCTGCTTTGATTGTGGGGACGATGGCGTTCAAAAATATACTGAAAGACCTATATGCACCTAGTTTGAATAACTAGCTTAGTTTTGCCGCAGAGAGATTCGACAGGTGAAGTGTTTCTGGTGTCAACCATGAACATGAAGACGTCTAATATAAAGTAGAGGAAATGCTCGAAGGGAATACTTCTTCTTCTTCTTTGTTGGCGCTGTAACCGCCTAAGCGATTTTGGCCGAGTCCAAATCTCTTCCGAGGCTTTTTGTTCCTTTTCATTGGGCGGGGATTTAACATGGCGGGACCCAAACCCTGCGAACGCGCACCCAAACCCTATTGAAGGCAGTCATGCAAAAGTGAAAACCTTAAGCTTAGAACAGTAGGAACCATCCATTATAATCTAGCTGTCAACCTTGCAGTCTGAACCCCACAACTTTTTCATCGTGAAGGGACTAGCCATTGGCAGTACTCATCTCATACGTAGGTAAGTAGGTATGGGCAAGCAGTAATTCAAATTTTTTTCCGTCATTCTTGATCAAGTCAAACGTTTGCTGTCTTGTATTATGCAAGAAAGCCAAGAAACTTACCATAAATGAGTTTGCCTCGTCCACATAGGAATCGCCGCCACCAAAATGGCTGTTGGGTGCCTGAAGTAGTCCTTCCGTTGTCGCACGATGCTGTTCATAAGTCTTGCGTTCATTCTGCTGTTTCTGGTGCTGTTGTAGTGCTGCACGCCGATCAATTGGACTACGACTATTCGCATAACGACGTCGTTCAAATTCACGTTCGCGTTCTTCAAAGTATTTCGTTTCCGTATCGCTTGTCTGTGAGAAGGCATCTCGTAAAGCCAGTACTTTGCCAAATGCGGCCAAATTCTTCGAGCCGGCAGATGTTGTAGAATCAACAGACTAATCAATTGTAAAGCAACAAGCCATAAAATGTAATATAAACAAATACAAAATTGGAAAAAAGGCAACGAAGAGTGGGTGAGGAGATACAGAATCTTTGAAACATTCGAATACTTTCACAAACTGAGCAAAAACGAAATGTTATGTTTCAATAAAAACTATGAAGATCATGTTAAACTATTGTTCGATTCTATTTTGTGCCAAATGCGAATGAACTCCCGACGCAAGTGCAAAATCATCATCAGTTCAGTAGAAGAGTATTCTGTTCGCGCATACGAGTATAGCGTGCCAATTTTTGCGAACACGTTTTGCCAATGAGGCAAAAATTAAAAATAGCACTACGCGAAATTGTTATAAAAACACAAAAACAAGAACAATGTTCAATAATCATTTATTGTTTTCAAGTGACTGCTGAGCGCATTGAGCAAACTAATTAATTATGTATATGCGAAACAGGCTGATGACTGCCTATACGCGGGAGTGTGAGATCCGTTTAGACAGCATGGAGATTAAAGCGTATAAATCGCAAAAATGCCAGCTATGAACGCGTGTTGGCGCTTAAGTAGTTAGATGGATGAATAAGATTGAAGAGAATAGATAAACCACCCGCGGATTTAAGTGTTACTTAGCACGATAAGTAATACATTCTTAGTAGAATGCCGCCTATTTCCTCACTAACTCTTTAGATACCTTTTTATTCCACATAATACTGTTTTCTGTTTTTCTTTAAATTACCCTTTGAGGTAAAACAGTGTACGACGCCGTTGTATTGAATACAAAAGGATCAGCCTCTTTTTCTGGTATAAAATCTGTAGCCGTAGCCGTTACATGAGTCGTTGTTCCGCCTCCTCCCCCTCCTCCTCCGCTACCGGTCATCAAATCATCTTTCGCCGCTGCGTCGAATGCTGCGCTCGACGCTGCATCCGCGGGTAAGAAGTCTGCAACGGCTGAGACAACAATATTGCATGTACTACGACAGCGTGTACCGTAGAGTGCGCCAGTCCCATTCAGACCGCCGCTTGCGGTTTGTGGCTGACGTTGATAGGGTCGTTGGCGTTGCTTTGAAGCATTCGAACCGCTGAAAGCGGAATCACCGCCACCTAAATCAGCGTTAGTTGACGAGGTTGTCGAACGGAAGCTTTCGTATGGCTGTTGCTGCCAGCGGCGAGTATGTTGCGCGGTCTACAGAGGACAGAAGCAAAAGCAGTGATACACAAATCTTTGATTTAGTTACGCATGCAAGCAGTGCGCTCACCTTTAACGGCGTGGACTGCCGTGATCCACGACTGGCAAATGAGTTACGTTTGTGCAGCGTTGATGAGGAAGAATTATCAATATCCACATCATCATCTGGGGGCAGAGTAGAGTCAAATGTGGACCACTTGTATACGACGCGCACGGGATTAACGGGATCATTTGAGCTAAATTCGCGCTGCACTTTCTCGCCGGCACGTGCGAATGTTAGTTGTGCGCGTACCGTCCACTCTGCGGTCAGTTCATGCGGTTGCGGTGGCAAAGAATTTGCGGTTTGAGGCCGCTGTTGACTCTGGCCAAAGTCTTGCGCAGCGCCAGCACCAGCGCCTGCATCAACGTGTTTATAGTCGCCAAAGGCATTGCGCGACGCTTTACCCGATAAGCCCGACTCACCGTCATCATCGCTCATAATCGCTGGAACGAAATCGCTGTTATTCACCGGCACATATGCATTTGTATATTGAAATTTGACTATTGGCGTCGAAGTCAGTCAATCGTTGCGATTTTATAATTCACGTTTTTCATTGATTATTTCCACGCACACGTAATTACACTTTTCTCTAATCGAATTTCAACATACATCTAATTAAATTCACTTTTGAAGAAATGGTTTTTATAAATTTGTATATGTTTTTGGGATCTAAAAATACACTAACAACTAGTTTAGAAAATTTACCACTATTTTGTATTTATTTATCTTTCGTTTCTGTTACTTTATTTCAAACTGTTCGCACACTTTAATAAAGTTCACAATTAACTTAATTTTATGATTATGCGTTTCGTCTACAACAGTACTAATAAATTTTGTCAAAGCAAAAAATCACGCCGGCAGCAATATTGGGAGCACTCTCACTTATGCTCCTTTTTATATTAAATATTCGACATCATATAATTGTGCCTGCCTGGAAAACACTACACCGATCTGGAAGCCTAAATTTGAGACTAGAATATATAGCTCCTTGTAAAATATCCCTCCAGCATAATGGGCTTAACCGTAGTTTCATAGAGCCAGGAAATAACCTGAGGAGTGGGGCCCATCTCTTACCCACTGTCCCCCTGCAGCAATAATGTATTCATCACTCTCTTCTCAATTTTAGGCTTCCATGACAGCTTCGCATATAGAAACAAGCCCAAGTACTTGACTACAACAGAAAGCGCCAGGTGAATGCCTCCAATTAAAGATAGAGACGGGTGGGGTATCCTACATAGTGCGTTCTTGAATCGAAATACAAATCGAGACTGAAAACCCAATATCATTCATACCTCCCTCTTCTAGTTTTCAAACCCCTTTACCATATAAAGATTTGGAGTTATAAGAACTATGAAATCATGGAAAAAAATTGTTTAAGTAATGTCTATAATTTCCGGTAGAATCTTGAAGAATAAGACATAAATCGTGCAATTAGTAGTAAAAAAATATTTTTTAAGCAAGTTTTCGAAATTTGAACCAAATCGGACCATAAATACGGGTTTTCCAAATGTCTCGACTTCTGCGCCACCTAGCGGATTAATTCATCTTTCATATTGCATTGTCATCAGGTTATAAGCTACGTTTGAAGTTTCCAGTCTCTAGCTCATCGGGAAGTTGGAGAAATATTGATTGTAAAATTCAAAGATATATGTATATACAAGTAAAGTTAAATAAAAGCTTGTAAAAATTACAAAGCTTTAAAAGTTCGGCCCTAATTTTCAAAACATTGACAGCTGTTGTGAACATTAAAGTGTCCAAAATAACGGTAAGGAGAGTGCAAAAAGAATACCCATACTTCTTCTGCCTAAAGTAAGAAACAAACCGTCAATTGATGAAACGTAACTGGACTTCTATATCATAAAATACGCTTTTGCTGGAGTTAAATTTCAGAGTATGTTAAAAATATTTCTGAGATATCTAAAATATTGTGCATATTTCATATTTTTCGTCCAAAAAACATAATCTAAATGGGAAAAGAATCAAACAAATTTTGCTAAGCCTTCTTGATCCTATCCATGTATGTTAACACGTTTTTTTCGCAAATTTAAACAAATTTTTGTTGATATGCTTTATACATTACTTTTTGACAAAGAGTTATAGGGTCTTGTTCTTGGACTCACCTAATCGTTATTTTGGACACTTTAATGTCCATAACAGTTGCCAATGCTTTGCAAATTTTTAAAATTTTTGTTTTATTTCTGGTTTATACCACAAAAATAAAGTAGTTATAATATTTAAAAATTGTACTCTATTTTCAGAACTACCTATGAAAGTGCACTTTCTATGATGAAAATAATAAAGTCTAAACATCGAAATAGTCTGATCGACCAACATCTCAAAGATGTGATGCCAATAAAATTGTATTCAGGTATTAAACAAATGCATTATACCAGTTTAAATTTTTTACAATTTCAAAATCATTAAATTTTTCAGATGTAATTTTTTAAGTTATCAAAAACTTCAAAACTTTCCCATACACAAAAAAGACCCAGTTTTAGTACATTTGTAACAATGTGGCAAACATGATTGAGCGTGGTGCACTAAAATCATGTCCAAATTAGACTGTGCTGGTGTGACTACTATGATCATCTATGAAATTTACCCCTCACAAAAAGTGCAACATCATCTGCATAGGTTATCTTCGCACCAGCTGCCCTAGCAGGTCGTTTTCGATGATCATCCAGAAAGTGAGAGTACACCGCCGCGTGGCATACCCATGTTTATCATACTGTGAATGGTGAGACTGCCTCACTCTAATATGGTGTTCATGCTCAGCACGCATTTAGCATTTTAGCATTTACCCAAAAAATGCGACGCATTTTCCATACGAATGCTAAAATGCTAAATGCTAAAATGCTAAATGCGTGCTGAGCATGAACACCATATAACACAGAGTATTCGGTATTCTTATAATGACAACAGCAGCGACTAGGCACCCCAACTGTTATTTACCTAATTGAAAATGTTGCGAAAATTCTTCGCGAAATTTATTAGAGATCTCTTTGAATGGTGAAAAATATGATTTGTTTTTGGACGTCATTATTTTTATTACTCTTATGATGAGTGACAAGGACCAATGTGGCTTTTGGAAACAGCAGTGAGTCTAGACAAAAGGTAAGGAGAGGAAAGGTCGGGGAATGCTAAAATTGTTTGATCAAAGCAACAAGGTAAAATCTAACCTTACCATCCAAGATCTGGAGATCTTTACTGGAAACACCCCATTGTACGGAGGGTACTTGTATTGTTTACCGTGACTTGAAAATTGTGTCTCAGCGAGAAAAAACTAAATGAATACGAGTACATTTTTTCTTACGATGATTTCTTGCGAGTTTCGACGTGGATTGTCAGACAAGAGTGCATCAATCAACTGGCTTCCACATTAGCACTACATAGGGCACTGTATATTTGTCGCTGGTTCAATGAATTCATTCGTGATCATTAGGGCAACCAAAAAAATTGCTTTAAAAAATTAATTTTTGGCGCCTAAAAATTGCTCTTAAACTTAGTGAATTGGCACTATAAATTTGCTTTAAAAATTTTATTTTTTAATTTATTTTAGTTTAAAGTCTGACAACATTAAAACTAAAAAATTTAGAATAACGAAAAGTACATAAATTCTTTAGTATAAGTTTCAAAACAGAAGAATAATTCAATTATTCAATAAAAAATTTACTTTATATTGTTGCTGTCATGTGTCTACTGTCATGGTGAATACTTTTGTAAATCGAAAATGTTTTTTTCACGGCCACTACAGGCTCTTATTTGAAGGCCAACTGTGTATGTGGAATTGTGACATGATGTAGGTTTTCCTGCAATTTGGTCAGCAGTGCTCTTTATCTCAATGTAGCCTTTGTTTTTCAATAACAACGAGCAGAGCTATTCTTCTACTTCCACACATTCAACTCTGTCAATTGTTTTTTTGACATCTGCAACCACCTGCAATTGCGCTGTGAGCGGGAGACCGACAGTCTCCAGCTTTTTTATGGAATCACCAGAAACCCGAGGTGATCGATAGATAAGCAAATCCGTAAAAATGTTAAGGAATATTTTTTCTGATATTTTTATTTTTCAATTATTAAATTAGCAAAAATTGGCATTTATTATGAATTTGACAGTTTTTGGCTCTAACAAATGTATGTTAAAATGTTAAATTTTTTACAAAAATTATCCCATATTAAGGATTGTGTGATAGCTGTTATAATAGAAAACTTGTTAGTGCTACTTTTTGGTTGCCCTAGTGATCATAATTCGCTCACCAACGAACCTAGCGAAGGTCATCCAAAATCATTTACTGTGCCACAAAACATCAATGCTGTGCATGAACTGATAATGCAAGATCTACAAATGACATACCCTGAGATACAGGCATCCCTGGATGTTCGTATGAATTGCATACAAACAATATTGCATTAACTTTTGGCAATAAAAAATATGTTCACGTTGGATCCCGTATAATTTGACAATTGCTCAAAAAAAAATAACGATCGTAAATTAGTGTAAAAAATTCTGAAGATTTCGACCCCAGATACCACTTTCGGAGTGGCATGGAAGCTATAATAAATAGCTTAAGCGAATGCAGATGGTGTTGATCATAATGGAGAAGACTTTGAAAACGAATCACAAATAACGGTGGTCGCAAAATTTTCGGAACAACTCTTGTCCTCGGCCGCTCTGTGGACAAAATTACATATTTTTCAAGCACGGCCGATGGCGCAATGTCTCAACGACAAAAAAATGCATCTTCTGCATCTGAAAATTCCGTGGATCAATCATTGGATTGACTGAACACAATCGCATTCCGATTTGACATGACGTAGCGTTTGCTAACGGATGAACCGATACAAATTAGCGTGTTTGCATATCGTTGGACTTCTTGGTTACCGAAACACACTCAAAAGAGGTTGTAAGCGAAGGATAAACGGTAGCATCAAGAGTAAAGAGGGATTACACTCCTAATAAATTCAAATTATTATCGAAAATCTCATCGTGGTACGATTTTGAAAACAAAGGTAGATCGCGTTAGTTCCAGTGGCCAGTGACTCAATATCATTCATAGAATGCCAAATATCGAGTGCAATCATTATTGCAGGGCTGGATTTTCTTGGCACTTGCTGTAAACATATTTTGCGGTTGCTGGAATGTCAAACATATTTTTAAACAAATTTTTAAAGTTAAGTATGTGAAATGACCGCCAGATCTTTTTCCATGCTATGTAAAAAAAAAAAAAATCATAGAGATTTTTGTCAATGGTTCACCTTAAATATTTTCAAATTTTGTCAGCAAGAATAACCAGAAGCAAAAGCTTGCTGTGTGCGTGAAAAATAGATTTGCCAAAAAATATCAACAAAGTCCACTACTAGTTTTTCGCCATGATACTTATGTTTAAAAATATAATATTTTTTTACACATTTTACAACAACAACCGCCCGTCGACGACAACAACAGCTGCTACACGTTTCAGTTAGGCCTTTGCTGCA
>JAPVRG010068168.1:0-11886 GCA_029783565.1 Rhagoletis cerasi
TTGTTGTACCCTCTCAGAACACTTTGCCTTGCGCCATTTTGGATCCCCTAGTGCGTTCCTCTCCTTGCTGAGCTCTTCCTTAAAAGTATTGGTACCTACATGGAATGGCTCGGGGCCAATTGGAGTGATGGCTGCCGCCTCTTTTGCGAGACAGTCCGCCGTCTTATTACCCTCTATTCCCCTGTAGACGGGTATCCATGCTAACTGGTTGCTGTTGTGTTCCAAGGGAGTTAAGTTTCTCAATGCACTCAAGGACTAATGATCTAATTTCATATGAAAAGAGAGTGTTGAGCACTTCCTTGGCTATCACTTGGAATTATGATCCTCTTGTTTCGGTATCCTACGTATGTATCATTAGCTCCGCACACAGACAGCGTAAACCTCCGGCTGAAAAATGCTCGGATATTTCTCCCAAAAGAACAGATCCTAGTCCTGTGTTCGAAGATTACTGTCCCTATTCCGTCTGTGTACCAGTACAGGGTGCCAGTTTGGAAGAGTCTCTCGAAGGCAGTTACGCTCCAGGTTGCGTTGCTGCATATCTCGATTTAAAACCTGCTCTCAAATATTAGGATACCAAAAGCGAGCGAGGGGGTCTCATCCGAGGCTTTGCTTTTCTTTTCATTTGAATCGTTTTTTACGTGGCGGGTCCCAAACCCTGCCACAACCCATTTCTGGGGGGCTTTGTTGGACTCGGCCAAAATCGCTTAAGCGGTTTCAGCGCCAAACAAGAAGAAAAGCGCGCGAGAACCCTAACTTATCAATGTTTCTAGAGGATATGACTTTTCCTTTTCCAGCGATGCTTAGTTGAGTTCTTTTGCTAATCAGCTCTATGGCTTTATGAAGATGCTCAAGTTCGAGAACTACTTCCAGTGCCGTCGTCGGACGTGTGCGTATTGCTCCTGTTGCCAGTCGTTGTAGGTTGGTGAGCGATTGTCTCCCCGTGGCCAGAGTAGTTCTTGAAGCATAGGCGACCTCCTTAAAGGTTACTATTGGTTTTACTATCATGGTGTATAGCCATCTTAGCATTTTGGGATTGCATCCCAAGGACTTTCCTGCCGGGCGCTTACACACCGTTAAATCTTTCGTGGCCTTGAAGGTAAATGCATCCACATGTTCTTTCCATAGAAGATTGATGTTTAGGACTATGTCTGATCTAATATAATTGCTTTCAACGAAACTGAGGTCAAACTTACAGGTCTGAAAGACTTTGCTAGCGAATAATTCCTTTTAAATACCAACCTTCGAAATGAAGATTACTCGCGACCTCCTCCACACCTATGGGAGTGCGCTGTGAGCAGAGTAGTTGCCCTCTCTGCTTTGCTTCTAGTGTAGATTCCATTAGTGCGTTTTAGTGCTGGTTCTGATTCAATCGTTCCTCCGGATAAAGCCATGTGTAGCCTCGCGTCTGCTGGAGTATTCGAGATACCTTCGCAGAAGGTTCTGAAACTCTTCGCCTTTCTGATTTCTTTGCTGTTTGCTGTAGCTCGTTAGCTTAGCCCAGCTTGGCCTTGTTGAATAGCCTGCGCACCTCTTTCCGCGCTGAGCTGAGAGTTCCTGAGACAACCCCACAGTTTTGGCCTTCCTCTTCGGCTTGGCCTGAAGACAGCTTTAGTTAAAGGCGTCGGTCGTTATGTCCGTTAGACTTTTACTTTTATGCTCTAGCGGCATACAGCCTAAGCTTCTTATTTCACTTTCTAACCGGTGTAATTTAATATCTAACAGTTTCCTGTATTTTTCCCAATTTGCATTTCTGGGGTTCCTTATTGGAGTGTTTACCCTGGCCGCTAAGGTAAGACAAGGAAGGTTCCGTAGACATCCTCCATTGTCTGAACATATTGTTACCCAAACTGTTACCGAGTCACCTGTTGACTCTGGTAACAAACGTTGGACAACGTCCAACATTATTTATACACAGCTCATATGTATTCGCTTAATATATACAAGAGTAAGAACTCACCCCTTCTATTGGTGTCGGTGCTTACCCACTCCACGTGGTGCGCATTCGCATCAGAGCCGAGGACTAAAGGAATTCGGGATTTCCTGCAATGCGCCACCAGTTGTACCACTGCAGGGGATATGTTGTTGCTACCACCCGGAAAATAAGCAGCAGCGAAGACTATGTCCTTGGGTCTTCCGTCCACCCGAAGTGCTACCTGCATTGCCACTATGTCTTGCGTTAGGAACTCTGTAATGCAGAAATAATCAATATCACTTCTGGGCAATACGCATGTTCATGGCCTCTTAGCGGCGAGGTCCCAATTACCTTGTTTTGTGCTGCTTTGAGACCCTTTACCTGGCCTCTAATATCACGGCTCTTGAATGAGTATTATGCCCGAATCGTCCGTAATAAACCTGCTCGCAGTTACAACCGAGGCTGCAATCGCAAGGTGCAGCTTGATATGGGCTTCTTTCAACTGCGGTGGTGCCTCATCTTTGCTCGCAACTCCTATCGAGCTCAAGTCTTCTGCTGTACCTCAAGCAGTTCTCGTCTCTGTAGAAGAGCCGCTCCGTCTCGCATACTGGTACCTTGAGGTTCTGAAGGAGGGGTAAGCTGAATCGCTGGAATACCTGCGGACTCCGCAGTTTATGAAGCAGGGGGATTCGCATTCCCTGCATTACCTCCTCGTCGCCTTCCTTCTCGCCTTTTGTTTTTGCCGCCAGGGCCGTGCAGTGACATAGCTGAATCTATAATTCAGCTTGTAACCAGCTTTCCTGACGCTATCATACGAGTCTTCGTCAAGGCCTACGTTAAGCCATCGGCCAGTGGCCTCAATGCGGCTGGATATGACGCGCCACAACGTGGTGTTAAGACCCTCGTTTTGCGCCTTAAGCAGCCCTATTGCGAATTCTGTCGACCTGTCTGCGCTTCTCGGAAGGTACATCGTCATATTGCGCATAGGTGGTATATCATCACCCCTTTTTGAACACAAAATGGGTCCCTTCCAGCTCCCTAACTTGGGAGCCACCTCTTCGAGCCATTTTGCGGTGCTCTCGTCTTTGCAGCTCACAAGGAGCACACTTGGTCGGAAATAGACTCCGCAGAACACCAGCGGTTGCGTCCACCCCTTACAAACCTCGTCCATAATGGCATCCTGCAGGGTAGTTAGCTCATCTGAACTCAGCGCCTCCGTGGGGTAGTTTTGGGGCAACACAGCCAGTCTGATGCCTCTTAGAGCATCAGAGTATCTATGCGTCTGCTCATCACCAACACGCGAAGCCGCTTGCTCGAGGTGCCTACCCCCGGTTCCCGATGTCGGAGGGGGTGTATGCGCTCGCTGCTTCTTTGGACAGGGGGTTTGGGGTGTCATATGCCCGCTCTTCCGCTTTGCAGCGGGTGCGGTCTCGACACCTTTATTCCCCCCTTCGTATTCTTCGTCACGAACACTGTCTTGCTGAAGCTGATGCCCGCTCTTCCGCTCATCGGCGGGTGCGGGCTGCCTATGCAATTGGTCGCCTTTGCTGTCATCTTTCGGGTTTGTTCTGGCAAGAGCTAGCTCCCGTGCCTCTTCGGGGGTCTTCCCCTGTTCTAAGTACCTCACATACCATTTGGAGCATGATCCGCTAAGACCAAGCCGCCTACGGTCATCCAGCGCGCCTGGTTGACCTCGGGGTGGAAGAGGCGGTAGCTTCGCTCGCCGCTTTTTTTCGTGCCTCGATTCTCGCGACCTAGTGGAACCGGACTGGCTTGGAGACCTGTCCCGACCACGCGAAGAGTCTCTGTCGTACTGATTGCTAGTGATCTCATGCCCACAGGTATCTTTTAAGTCGCCTTCGCGGTAGATGCCGGCGCTAGTGGAAGGTCCCTCATCATCTTCTGGCGCATGCTCAATAAAAGACGCTGCCTCTGCATCGGAGGGGCTCTCCAGAAAACTCTTTCTGTGCTCTTCTAGCTGGCTGTTCATCGGCTTAGATTGCGCCGGTGTGATTTCGTTATTCTTTGTTGTTTTTTGTGTTTGTTGTTGGTTGGTGTTCATCATCTTGGTCGTACGACTGCGTGCCTGACTAGCCAGGCATAGCAGTCTAAAAATTCGATGGGGATTTCATATAGTCCGCCGCGCCAGCGCCCCTTGTCGCGGTAAGGCCACCGTTACTCCTCGAGGCGGCCCGGTGTCGAGAAGGCGCCGTTTTAATACAGCCGGTTGTCCCTCCTGGCTGCAAACCGTCCAATGGGCACGGTGTCGCGTAACACCCTGGATTAGGAGGTGGCAGTTCTTGGTCAGCGTTCCCAAGCAGTCCTCACCATCCGGCTGGGATATGGCTGGCGGTCACATCACAGCCGGTTAGTGAGCTCCGGTTTGGGATTCGCCTAAGCCCCTGCACCGCGTCAAGGTGCCTGCCCTAGCAGGGGCAAATGATTGGATAAGTGATCTGGAACTATCAAAATAAAAGAGTGAATTACTTGCATCTCGTAATAAGCAACGAGAATTCTTGAGCAAAGATGTACAGAATTCGTAACAAGTCGCTCATGAAATTATTATTAGGTTTTGCTTTTTTTTTTTTTTCAAATTTACCGTATGTGCGACACCAAATTCGATCGTCTGCCAAACAATTTGCCACATTCCGCGCACTTATGCCGCCGCACGCCACGATGCATCACTGCTATGTGATCCAACAGATAACTACGTTTGCTGAATGCTCTCTGACACTTTTCACATACATTATCCTTTATCGTTTTATGCACTGGCTCGTGGCGACGCAATTCCCGCCGTGTTTTAAAGTCACGATCGCATTGGCTACAGCGGTGATCGCGGCGCTCCAAGTGTATTGCCTTATGTGCCTTCAAATTACTTGAGGTGGTAAAGAAATTAGCACATATTTCACATTGGAAACGTCGTTCGCCAGTGTGTGTACGCTGATGCAATATTAAATTACTGGATTGCTTAAATTGGCGCGGACATTGCTGGAAAAGTATTGAAATATATAAATATGTACTATATAATGTGCATGTGTACGTACATACATATGTATGTATAACAATAAATAATCAAATCAAATAAATATTTTTTATAGAAAATAGCGAGTCTTATCGATAATAATTTATTATATTGTAATAGAATGAAAGCTTTTTAATAGAAAAATGGAAACGGGAATTTTCTTAAATGATCAATTAAACGATAGAATGCATAACTAGACTGATCAATCTAGAGCACTGCGCAGCCATGAAGGCGCTATTACGTTTGTTCGTCGAAATTCCAGCAAGAATTATTCATCACTCAAAATATCGGAGATAAAGTAAAAATCCTCTCAAATAGAGATACTTGCAAATTTCTGCACGCATGGAAATTTACAGGAATTTGCAAGTTTCACTGTCAGCTGGTGTCCACGGTTGCATTAAAAAAAAAAAAAGTTATACGAAATTTTTAAATTATTTCGGGTTGACAAAAACAGCACATATGAAATAAAAATATGAAATTCAAAATGATATTGTTTTAAGAATTTGCAATTAAAATACAGGTAATTCTCTAGCAAAAACCGTATAAACCCAAGCTTAAAAGTTAGTTGAAAACTTAAAAGTGATTCAACAAAATTTCCTCTAAATTTCAAACTGTTTTCTCAGAAGAGCTAGAGTATATAGTTTTATTCGATTTTATTATAATGTGGAAGTTTCAAGTGTTTAGGAATTTTTAGAATTTTGATTTTTGGAATTTTTTTTTTTTTGCGGACAGTGTTATTACTTTCTTCCCAAGAATAATAGAATACAAGATTGCGCCGTCCTGGCCGTTGACATTTGTGGACACGAATATGCAGAGAATAGAGAAAAGAAGAACGATTTAACGAACGTTTTAGTGCAATTGAGGCTGCTGCAGCAAACGTTTTATTGCACTCCATGTCACCCACTTTCTCGCCACGGCGTCGCTGCGAGGAAAAAAAATAGCTGAATTTTGAGGCACTACCTTGACGGCTGTCGCAATTTAATACGCGGCACTTCATTTTATTAGTTTTTATACAGTCTTCAACCCAAAAATCTCTCACAAATTGCAAATTAACACAATTTTAATGATTTTTCACTTATTATTCAAATTTCTCTTTGCCGCTGATTTGTAAACAAACCAAAGTAGCGGTACCACTGACGGCGCCCCATTTCTTCGCTATATAGTGCTTTCTTCCATACAAAAAAAAAAAATTGTCGAAAATTCTTTGTGTGAAAAAAGTGTGCCAAAAATCAACGCAATTTTCTAACAACTTTAAACTTGCACTTTGTTATATTAAAATTTAATGGGCTACAAAACTGTATACCTAGAATTTTTTTAAAAAATCTGATTAGAAAGTTGCAAATTTGGACGCAAACTTATTGAATTTTCCTGAGTTTTCCACAAAGTTTAGAGTTTTATGTTTTCTGCTGTCGAATGAACCATATTTTTATAAAAAATTACCGAAAAAATATTAGAATAAAAATTGTTGCATATATTGTGCAAAATTCGCTGTGCCAATGCTTTTTTTCCGGCAGTGTACATACATACATATCATTTGCAATCAATTTTAAAATGATATTATTTGCAGCTTATGTTTATTTATTTATTTTTAAGAATTTTCATTTAAGATATATTGCGATCTATAACAGAAACCGCAGAAATAAAAATTTTAAAAATTGCACGAAGTTCAAAAAAATTAATAAAACGTCAAAAAATGCTCATCAAAATTTCAAACTGTTTATTCAGAATTTTTCGAGTATGCAGTTTTGTAGCCCATTCAATTTTAGTACAATAAAGTGTAAGTTTCAAGTCACTAAAGACTATCGCTGATTTTTCAGAATTTTTTTTTTTTGCCGAGGGTGTTCAGCATTTCCCTGACCTCCGATTGAAAACGCGCGGGCATGGCTGAAAACTCGAGTAAGTGAAAGGGGTCCTCGAAATCTGGCTGAGCTGAAGGATTTAATTTTGGAGATCTGGCCTTCCTTTACGCCAGAAATGTGTAGAAAATATGTACTTTCCCTCCCGACTCGGTTAGCAAGAATGTCACATTGAATTCTTCTGTTTTTCCATTCAAACCAGCATTAGCTAGCGGAAGCAGTTTTTTGATTAAAAATTATGTAGCTACTTTTATAGCTAAAATGCCATATTTTTAAATATAATCGTTACTTTTATGTTTCGCAAAATAAAACTTGAAAAATATAGAAAATTAGCCTGTTTACTCATTTATGGCAACCGCTGTATGTATGCATGTATGCAATTGAATGTCGAATAAGCGAATTTATTGATTTCAACAATGTAAGACTGCATCCACATACGTATATCAAGTTTTTTTTAGTGTAAATCACACCAGTGCATATATCACTAAGAAAATACGTTCATAGGTTCTAATCAGTCTTGAAGTCACACCTCTCACGCGATAATTTTTTTGTTAGCTATTTTTTATTGAAACAAAAACACAACGCGTCACAAATAAAACTGCCGGTTTGTTATATGCACGAGTATACATACATATAATACATAGTAGATACATACATATGTATCATACTTTTCAGTTGTCGTCCACCCTTCCGAACTACTCGCGCAAAGATTGAAAGTGACGTAACAATAACCTTATTCTCTGTCACTCAAATAAGCTGCATCTCTTAGCGCATACTTCTTGCTGGTGCATGTATTCTTTACATGGAGTTTTCTCTTGTGCTTGCATTTTGTCAATCCGCCACGTATCAGCTGTGTGATGTGAGAACTCGCAATCACATTTTAATCTTTACAAACGTTTTTATCTTCGTGAGAATGATAACGCAAAATTTAAATTGATAGCAAAAAATTGAGAACATATTTGGCCAGCGGCGATGAATCCGTGTATGCCGCCAATTCTCAGTTTTTAGATGAGCGCGCCCATTAGTCAAGCGGCGAGCATTTGCGATAAATGTCATTGTGTTGTGCGCGGTTTGTACATAATAATTTCTAACAAAAATCTAAACAGTAGGGGAGGCACAAGTGCTGCTGTGCCGTCTGATCGTACACCACTCGCAGTTGAGATGGAAGCGTGGTTACGTATTTCATTGTTGCTATGGATTTTCGGATTTTTTCGTGAATTTCGCCCTTCAGAACCGTTTGTTACGGAATACCTGAGTGGACCGTGGCATAACATCACGGCGGAGCAGGTTAATAAAGAAATCTATCCATTCGGTACTTACGCGGTGCTGGCACAACTCGCCATTGTTTTCCTAATCACCGATATACTTCGCTACAAACCGATTATTATTTTGTCTGCCTGTTCGGGTATTATACTCTTTGCCATTCTATTGTGGACGTACAACGTATGGGAATTGCAAGTGGGCCAGGTATTATATGGTACCTTTATGGCTACAGAAGTGGCCTACTACACATACATTTATGCTAAAGTGGATAAGGAGCGCTATCAGATTGTCACCGGCCATACACGATCAGCAATTTTATGTGGAAAATTTTTAGGCGGTGTTGTAGCTCAAATTTTAGTTTCTACCGAAGCCATGGACTACAGAGGTCTACATTATATTTCCTTTGGCTCACAAATAGTATCGCTTTTTATCGCAGTACTTTTACCGCCGGTGGGTAAAAGTTTGTATTTTTATGTAGACGAAGTTTCGCATACAACTACGGAGCAGAAAAAGGGCAACTCCCGCAGTGCACAACTTGAAGGTAAACTCAATTAAAACTTTAGACATTACACGAGGAGAGGCAAAATCGTTTGTTTGCTTCAAGAATTGCATATTTCAAAATATAACCAAATGCGAGAAACTAGACTATATATTAACTTAAAACGCTCGGCATTCCCCTTGAAAAATAAATATAATTATAAAATTTAATAAAGCGTATTAATTTTAATTAAATTTTTACTTTGAACAAAGAGTGACTGGTTTCTTCTACAAAAGGTTAATGGTCCCTCTGTTCATTTAAACGCCCGGTTTACAGGATTTAGTCAGAAGTGGTACCCATACACACATTTACAATATCTTCAATATCTTATAGACTAAATCTGACTAAATCCGGTAAACCGGACTAGTAAAGGAACAGACTCACTATGTATGCTACTTTGCATTGATGAGCTTTGTACAACTTTGTATAAGTTAATATCTGGCTCCAGTATAAATTTTTTCTTTTCTATTCTACTGTAGCGTTTCCACAAAACGACTCCGCCGCTACCATCCCATCTGTCGAAAGTGAAATCAGTTTGACTACATCACCGCGATTTTCCTGGAATAATGCTATCCACTTACTTACGAAACAAATTGTTAGTGCTTATACCAATCGCACAGTGATCCGTTGGAGTTTTTGGTGGGCTTTGGCCACATGCGGTCAAGTACAGGTGATTTCTTATGTGCAATTTCTATGGAAGGATATAGACCCGCGCAATGAGAGTTTCTACAACGGTGCTATAGAGGCGATTGTAACATTGATGGGTGCTGGTAGTGCCATGGTGGCTGGTATAGCTAACACTAGTCATCATAAAAAGTGGCACATGTGGATACTGACTGTTTGTTCGCTTTTTATGGGTGCTTTCACTATCTATTCATCGCTGACGAATTCGGTTTGGATCGCCTACATTATGTACATTCTTTTTGGCATTTGTTACTTTTTCGTCATAACAACAGCGAGCGCTATTGTTGCAGAGAATTTATCTGAAGACAGTTTCGGCTTAGTTTTCGGAATTAATACTCTGGCGGCTCTTGTATTGCAGGTGATTCTTACACTTGTGGTAGTTACTGATACCGGCTACGGGTTAAAACCACGTGAACAATTCTTTATTTATGGTTGCTATTTTGTTGTACTGGCAATCATGTACTTTGTGGCCGTACTTATGCGCCTTTTATTTAAAACACTGAAGTGCTGCGGGTATGGCGTCGTAAATATTACGAGTTATAATTAAGATTAATTAAATGTTGTCTCTTAAAACTCTTATATGTGATTGCACAATGGCGTAGGTGGGGCTGTGCTAAAAATGTGTACTTATACAGTAAAACCAAGTTCGAATGTGACATTATTAGCATAGTTGTTAAGCGAATGGAAATGTATGAATTATATTGCCAATGATTAGATTTTAGATATGTAAGTATATTGCTTGGGTAATAAATTTAATCTTAAGTAAGCAGAAACAGCTAATAAAAATTGTTATTTTCTCACAAAATACTCATTTAATTTTACGTTTTGCGGAGCATAGACTTAATGAGACGACGTCTTCGCACTTTTTGAAATTATGTATATACATATGTACATGAGTTTCTTTCTGAGACTGAAAACGTGAACTTTGTTCACCGTTATTACGCTTAAGCATAAGGGAAGTAAAATCCAATTCTGAATTTTTCCTTATTAGTTTGAAAGTAAGAAATATATGTACATACCTTGCATTGATTTGATTTTTCGTTTGTATGTATGCGCTTATGTGCTTCCAGATAATCAAGGCTTTTGAAAACTTTTCCGCATTCGATACATTTTTCAGATATTTTTGCAAGTACATCAATCCCATCTAGAGTTTGTGGCTGCAATATATTTATACTCAATGTGGTAAAATGCATTACATACATATAACAAATTGAATTACCGAAATTTCCATATCTGCATTAGGTTTTACCTCCATGCTAGCCCCCGTATTGAAAGCTAAATTTGCATGCTTGGTTGCAAGTACTTCATTCAGTGTATCCTCATTGGCTTCGGATCGAGTTAAACTGCTTACATCAATTTCAATATCATTCAACATATCATCTCCAGTCACCATACATTCCCCCTTCTCACCGACTACTATACCATTTGTCTGCACATTATTTCGCTCAAACATGTCGCATATATTTGCATAAATGGCTGCGGTAACACCAGAGTCCTTGCATGAATCACCCATGGCGGCCGTGGAGGAGAAGCTTGAGGAATCTTGGTTGCTGTTGAAATTAAATTGAATTTATCAATAATAAATTTTGATAGCAAATCAATTTAATCTCACATTGAATTTGTGCTTAATCCACATAAGCCAAGGCCACTGCTGCCATTACCGATATAGTCACGTAGGCGCCGCTCTGATGCTTCAGCTAGCTGCTGCAAGTTATAGGCATCCAGCAAGCGATAAAGACACGACTGACATAAAAGTGCAGGTAAAGTTTCATCGTACTATGAAAATATATGAATAAATATGCATCTTTTTAAGATTTTGATATATATTAAATGAATAGCAATAATTTTACATGACCATGTTAAAAATACACCAACCTTAAAAATGTTCAACTTCTCTACAATTTCTATCGGTCTCATTGGAAACGTTGGACTGTAAAGGTAAATAGACATAAGCAACTCACTTTTTAAACAAATACGACAGCAGTTTGTTGCCTGAAAATTCATTTTTCGCTTGTTTTTTCAGATTCACATTATCCAAATTGACCGACGCGCAACAAATTTTACAAAAGGCGGAAAAAGAGGAGAAAGAGCTGCATGTAAGAAAAATTAATAAATCGCTTGAATGAAAAGAACTCCAAAACTATCGATAGTACTATTGATGTCACTATCGATGTTTTTTGTTCTCAGGTGTGTCAAATTTTTTTTATCCCACATTTACACCAAAAGTATGTTTACATATAAATATAATCTCAATCAAAGCTCGTTCGTTAATCACCCCGTTTACACAGTCAAATCTCGGATAACTAGATGTAAAATTTGTTGTGCTTCAATTTCTTCTCTGTGACACTGTGATCTTTTTTTTCTGCTAAATTAAACACTTTAAAGTTTAAACATATTTTAGCTTACTATTTTATTATATATATATACGTTTAGAAACCTATTTTTATTGCTAGCGCCCATTTTCGTTAAAGTATGTTTCCACGCCAAGTGATTCGCTCTCCTATTCTTGATTCGCTCTCCCATTCGTAATTGGCGCCCCAATCACGAACCGAAACACGTGTTTCGCCCATACAAAATTTCGAGAGCGAATCACTTCATTGGTAGTTGATTC
>JAPVRG010068263.1:694-12115 GCA_029783565.1 Rhagoletis cerasi
CACGGGGCAATATTTTATTACCAGCTTATGAGATGGTAACAAAATTTACCGGTTACAAGAGTACACAGAATGCGAACAGGGTTTAAAAATTGACAGGAGCTTTATTTACCGGTAACAAAATTTTTATTACCAGCGCAGAATAGACCTGTTAAACGAATCTTAGGGCCGATTTCATAATGAGACACCTAAAGTTCCTTTGGCAAAAGTTTCCTTTTAGTTAAAGTGCCATTTAAATGTACTGTGCCTCTTCAAGGCACCTTTCACTTTTAAGTGGCTTTATGAAATCGATCGTCAAAATAAAGCATCCTTTAGATTTTAAAAGATTCTTTAATTTTATTATGAAATCGGCCCTAAGCCTTAGAAATTTTATTTGTTCCAAAATAATTAATATGAAAATATCGTGCTTATTCGAGCTAACATAGAAAACCGCCTTGGGGAATATGTCCAAGGGGTCATATAGAATCATTATTAGCTAAAATTTGTCGCACAGTGTTACAACGACATAATTCCCAAAAGCTGAAGTGCTCGTTATAGCAAAAATGCAGTTGGACTAACAAAAATGCAAGCCATGACTACAAGTAGTTCATTTTTCATTAACCGCAGTGTAAACAGCTAACTGAGAGCAATATGAGAAGAGAGAACCGCACAGGCCAATTTCAAATGCTATTACACACAATGGTTGCATTTAAAAGTTGCCAAATTTTTATTCCAGAAAAAAATACAAGAACTAATGTCCTTGCAACTAGTTACATATACAACAACAGCAAATATGTATATTCTTTTGGATATCTGAATCAAAAATCAACAATCCGGTTTTTTATTTTGTTTTCGTACATACCACTTGGTAATTAAAACCACATACATACTAAACGCCAATGCACTCATTTGTGCTTGCTCTGTATATATTTATATAAGAGTGTAAGCGCACATACTTTCGCTTAATTTGAAAAGAAATATGTATTAAAAAATATTTGTATATATGTTCCTACGTATAAAAAATAAATATATTTATTTGTGCTATGAGTACTACAAACCTTCCAACAAACAATTAGGGTCTCTTACATATTCCGAAAGCAATGTACCGAGTGGCTATTAGTCTATTATTCCGCATAGAAAAGTTTGGCATAGATATGTGTTTGAAAATGTTGTGTTTGTTTGGACTACTTAGTTTTGTTTTAGAAGAACTTCGTTTTGTATTTTAATTTCCTGCTATAATTTCCGACCGCCTTTGTTTTGAATGCAATGGAGAATACACTTAAAAAACAAGTAGTTAAAAAAAAAATTTTTTTTAGACAAGCTTTTATTAGTTGTTTATAAAAAAACCATTAAAAGGTTAAATTACATCGACCCCTCACCACCCAATGGCTAAATCTTTTGTGAAGTTATTTCCTTCCATTTAAGAAATACACGTTTTAAATATGAACGAAATCGGACGGGTTCTCCAAATATCTCGACTCCTGCACCACCTATCGGGCAGAACTTGTTGAGTTACTCCTTTTAATGTAAGTATTATACATTCCAATTAATTCATCTCTCATATTGCACTGTCATCGGGTTCTGAGATAGGTTTGAAGTTTCAAGTCTCTAGCTCATTGGGAAGTTGGTTAAGAATTGTTTTCAATATTTGATTACAGACAGGTAAACCTTAATAAAAGCTTGTAAAATAGTTGAAAAAAAAATAAAAAAGTATTATCAAAAAAATTCAGAGCAATGTAGAATAATAATATGGGTAGATATCTACAAAATTAAGAGACTTGAAAATTTTGGAGCACATGGGCGACCTAGTATTGAAAATGTCCTTTTAAAAATATGTAAAATGATAAATTTTAAGAGGACGTTTTCAATAATAATTCGTCCTTGTGCTCCAAAAAATATTTAGGTTTCTTAGTTCTATAGAATTTTCTCTTTTATTGGATACCCATTTTGTTATTCTACATGGCTTGGAATTTTCTTGATAATTTTTTAAATAAACCATATCCTGGGAGTTAACAGTCCTTTCAAGGAAAATCCTGACGTCAGAGGAGAAAACTAAAAACGTAGTTATACTATATCTGACCCCTAGTTTCACGAGTATATCGATTTTTTTGTGTGTAAAATTTACTGTCGCACGGTGTTATATTTGAAGTAACCAAAATAGGAAAGTTAATGCATAGTAGTATATCTTAACCGTATTCAAAAGTTCGCAGAGCTATCTTTGTTGCTATAAGAGAATTATGTTACCTTGAACTGCATTGAACCCCGAATATAATCTTGCTTTTCACGCAAACCATCTGCAGTTTGTAGCCGGCATAAAACTGTATATCCTTTTATTTGTGAGAGAACATCAACACATGGACCAAATATTGGAGGAGAATTTAAAATGAATTTAATCCTGCCTTCGGTCATAAGATGGTCTTTCAAATGTCTTTTACGTTTTGTGTATCAGTGCAAAATCTACTCATACGAATAAATTCTCAGTTTAATCAGGTGACACTTCTGTTTGAAATTTCCAGTGGGAGCTCCCATTATAATTCTTAATATGTTCTTGGATAATCTTATGCATTCCTTAAGATTTTTTGCTATTAGTAGACCTCAGCGAGTGATCGTCCACTATTTATCCATTCTAAATAGCGTCCAGATATGAGTATGTAATACCTCAATTTTGGCTATAATGAGGCCAAAGAATTTCATCGGTTCCACAACTGCGGAATTTGGATGGTAAGTTTTTGTAATATGAAACCTGGAAATTTTGTACCTATCGCACGTTGATAATTGTGCAACTCCCCAGCCCGGTAGGTTTGCAACTGTAAAACGCAGCAAGTCGGCAGATTCTGCACCTAAAAAATCGATCATTATGAGACCTAGCCGAAAGTGGAAGCTGTCAAGCTGAAGTTTAGCCTTCCAGCGGATACACATTTCTTTCGCAATGGCGTCCTCTTTCTTCTCCTGATCCTCATGAGTCAGTGTAGCTCCTGTCAAAGGCTTCGGCAGAATGGCCAGTATAAAGTCTTTAGTGATACAAGCATAGCTAACACCTGGTTTGCTGGCCCCTGCCTTCGGTTTGCAAACCACCCCTTCATACCATATTTTAAAATTAATTATATAAACCGAGCTCGGCCGCAGTGGCGGATAAATCGCGACAAAGCACTTCATTGCCTTAGAGTTTTTCTTTCTGATTATCGGCATTAAAGGTTAGGTCATCCGGCATTTTCATATTGAATTGTACGTCGGTAGCACATCAGACGATTCAGCAAAGGAGTCAATTTCTTAAGGGCGTTCAAAAATCACGTGATACATTTTTCTGCACTTATTTTAAGTAAGCTCGAAGCAAAGAAAATTTTTCTTTCATTGAGGGATGGAGTTTCTTTTGAAAGCAGAGTTTTTGGCCTTAAGCTGAAAAATTAAATTATAAATTTATTCATTCCATGTCTCTGAGCCAAATTAGAAGAAGAAGTTTGCCTAAGCCAAAGATCAACCAAGAAGAAGGGCTGAAAAAAGTGCTTTCCTGTATGCCTTCTAGAAGGAATTTTTTATTTAAAATGTATGCGAATGTAAAAGTTTTTATTATTTAGCATTACAAATGAATGTCAATATGCATTTAAATGGCAATAAAATATATTTGGTATGAACCTTAAATAAATACCTTATAGAAATATGATTTTTATGAATTAATAAATCAGCTTAAGAAGAGCTCCTCCCAAAGACCTTCCGAAGTTGGTCCTACAAAAGCCCTTCTGGAAGGCCTTTCATGGGTAGCGAAAGTGCCGCTTCATACAAAAAAGAAAGAAGAAAGGAATGTAGAGAAGAGTAGAAGGCCTCTTGACTTTCAGGAAGTCCCTTCGGAAGAACTTTAAACTCCTGAAATTAGCTGCTGAGAAGTTACTATATACCAAAAATATAAAAGGGAGTTAAGTGACTACTAAATATTTTTTAAAATAGAAATTGAAACAAATCATCGTTCCTTTAATACATACCTTCCATTTAAAAGATCTCTGCGAACCGTGTTTGTGATCAAAAAAAAAAATATCCCTATGAATGAATTTTTCCCGCGATGGAGTATCGAAGGTTTCGGTAGCTATGAATTTTTAAAACTACTCTAAATCTATGAAAGATGGTATAATTCACAGTGGTGAAGGTTTACTGCAGCATCTTAATCAACAATAGTACGCAAGGCATAATCCACTCTTTGCTTTCAATTTTAGGGACAAATGAGGAATACTTATTTATCAGTTAAGTTTCCTGCAGTGTAAAATAGTAAAATGCAGTGAATTTTAGGGCACCGTCAGAACAATAAAACTTATACTGGCGCTTGAACGTAAACAATAGGCCAAAACACAGAAGTAAAAATTAGAGAAAATGGAAAACTTAGAATCATAAATGAAAATTCAAATGTGAGTTAAGAAATTAAAACTGTGTGCAGATGAGTGAATAACCAAAAGCCAACTACGAGAGTGAATGAAATTTATGAATGGAATAATTTAGTGGATGAGTGTGTGTGTAAGTGTATATATGTATGTAAAGCGTAAGCAATCTACTCGAAATCGACAGGAAGTTAGACAATCAGTTAACTTCAGAAAAGCAGTTAATTGTGCAAGTTAAATTCAGATGGGTATGCATGTACGTAGGTAAATGGTGGGCAATGGTAGGTACATACATACGCTTGTTTATGCTAATATACATATGCATGCCAATTTGGCAGTACAATATGCGGCGCAGAATCTAAATTTAACAGCAACATCAATGACACGTATATGGGCGTTTCCACCAGAATGTCAACCGCGAAGAAAAAAACAAAAGTCATATATCTGACGTATTTATGGGCCAAGTTGACTGCTTTTTGTAATATATGCTGGCTATGTAAGCAGAAACATTTTTGCTAAAAATGGTTTTGCTAGGTGGCGCCAGTCTCAAGATATTTTGAAAAACCGTATTTATGGTCCAATTTGGCTCAATTTTGGTATGTGTAGTTGAAACATCGTCATAGATTTCCAAAAATTGACCCGGTAGGTGGCGCTGAAGTCAACATAAAAAGTACATTCTACATTAAACTCATGTTTTTTTTTGCGTTAAAAATTCGTTTAAAAGTAATATTAACAAAAATATAATGATGGAAAAAATGTCGCGTACGTTATGTCGCGTACGTTATGTTTTGTTTCTTAAATATAAAACTAACCAGCGATAATTTCATTTTAAATATGAAAGGATTGTATAGGTACACTATTTAGCTTAATTTAGAAATTTTTAAAGAAAAGAAAAACTCCCTTGATTTGCAGACTTTCGCATATATGTATATGTACCTTGAAACCACTCCTTTTTTTGTCGCGCACGTTATCACCTTGTTTTGAATGGATATTTTCCACACCAAAGTTTCGAAGCTGCCCATTTTTTTCTCAAACATAGTACCCTTTGATTGCAACATAAGTGTAATCTTGGTTTTCAGTAACTTCTATTTCTGTCAGATTTATTTTACTCCATAGGCGTACGAATGTCGCGTACGGCTGCATGGAAACACCCATATGTGTGGATATGGGCCTGTGGGTATGCTTATATATTTGCTAACGCCTGCGGACATTAAACCGGAAGGGCGTTTTGCGTAATCGACAGACAAATAACAATTAAACTTCAGTGTAAACATGACAAGCTATAGCGCAAATAGTGCTTGACGTATACACTGAAATGGTAGGCAAGGCAGGGATTTTTGATACCACCGTTGAAAAATGCAGCCTTTGATGTACAAACAAAATTGGTTAGTAATACATATATATTATATGTAATACATATCGTTACCTTAATATAGAAAGGTCCTAACTCATTTTCATTTGGAATTCAAATTCATCAAAGAGCGGTCAGATAACTCACAATCCATCTTATAGTATAGGGAAAACAAATACTACAGATGCTTTCCATTTCAAGACAACCGGTCCACTCGGGACATGATTTTATAATTCAACGAAACTTAAATATGTTAATTCTTGGAGAAAATAATGAGACACGTATTTTTTTTGTTTGCCGAAAAAAATTTTTTCGGAGATTTATCAGCAATTTCGTTTTGTGGGTGAAAATCGATTTTTTCGGTTTTTTGAGGAAACTTTTTTTCCAATTCTCTATAACTTGCCCAAAAATTTACCGATTTCGACAGTTTTTACTTTAAAATGTGTGTAATAGTTTGGACTACTAAACTAAGTTTATAAATTTTCTAAAGAAGTTGTTGTTTTTTATTATTAAACAATAAACAAAAAGTGAAAAAAAATTTTAAATTCAATATCTCAAAGAAGGTATCTTTAATTTTTTTAAAATTTTTTTATTATTAAATAGACACTCTAAACTTCATTTAGACTGAATGCCTAGTAACTAAAATTCGTTGTTTTCGAGTTGCGATTTTTTAAGAAAAAAACTGTTTTCTCGGTAAAAACGTAGAATAATATTATACGTGCATCAAAAACGATACATAAATGTGTTTTGTATGTTTAATTTGCCAATATTAGGAAACTTGAACAAACACATCACAACTTTTTTCCGTAACTTCTCGCCCCAGTCCCCTGGAGAGTTCAAAATGGGCGCGACCATTGAAATCATTGTAAAGACCAAGTTAAAATTTCGTAATAATTCAAGATTTACAATATTGACATAAAAACTGACAATTGTTTATCAATATTTTTTGAGCTTTTTTTATTAAAGACCGATATGAATTGCTCATTCCACGTTTTTACCGAGGAAACAGTTTTTTTCCTAAAAAAATCATAACTCGAAAACAACGAATTTTAGTTACTAGGCATTCAGTCTAAATGAAGTTTAGAGTGTCTATTTAATAATAAAAAAGTTTTAAAAAAATTAAAGATAACTTTTTTGAGATATTAAATTTAAAAAATTTTTTTCACTTTTTGTTTATTGTTGAATAATAAAAAAAGAACAACTTCTTTAGAAAATTTATAAACTTAATTTTATAGCCCAAACTGTTACACATATTTTAAAGTAAAAATTGTCGAAATCGGTCAATTTTTGGGCAAGTTATAGAGAATTGAAAAAAAGTATCCTCAAAAAACCGAGAAAATCGATTTTCACCCACAAAACGAAATGGCTGATAAATCTCCGAAAAAATTTTATTCAGCAAAAAAAAAAAAATACGTGTCTCATTATTTTCACCAAGAATCAACATATTTAAGTTTCGTTGAATTATAAAATTATGTCCCGAGTGGACCGGTTGTCTTGAAATGGAAAGCAAAGTAAAATTCGACTTTTTGTACTGCATTGTCGTACACAAACAAGTGCCTTTCTTGTTTGCAACATATGCCAATTTTTTGTGCATACTTAAAAGCTTCAGCATGTAGACTCATATGCATATACTTAATTATTTTCATTCCTCACTCATTATACATATAATACTTGGTATGTAATTTGTTTCCTCGCACCAACACTAAGCGCACATGGCGTATGAGTAAGACTCCCCTGCAAGCCAGCTAGTAGCTAGATATGTGGTTAACCAGTGGTTTTCGTGCATTTGTGAAGTGGTATATAAACTGGCTAATTTTGTTCTAGTTGTGTGAAAATATTAGCCACTTTTTCATATACGTGTGATGCGGTATCTCCCTTACACTAACAGAACTGTTCAATGTTAGCGAACTATTGCTGCACTACTCTAATTCCCCTTCCTTAGCGACTGAAGTGGCTAATATTGTGGTTAACATGTAGCTAATGATAGCTGTTTTTTTTTTTTTGTTAAACTCACAGCCTACTGTGATCAAAGCTGTAAAATTTTGCTGCCTTATTTCCACTTACTCGCTCTAACGTATAGAATTTTTCTTAGAGTACAAATTCTTGTTAGGTACGGTGCTCTCATTCACGAAAATTTTTTGACAGTTCGAAAAACAAATTTGTAGATGTGTGGGTAACATAGCTAAAAAGTTGCGAGTGTGTGTTTAAATCTTATCAATTTCAGGGGAAACTAGTTAGCACTGGCTTGCAGGGTCGCTGCATACATATGTACGTATGTATGTACGTATTAGTAATGAGAAATGCAGGGAGTATTACCCATACGCCATGTGGCCCGCTTATAGTACTGTGCATGTGCACGACGACTGTGCCTGAGCAGATAAAGGGACAAATAGAATATCATGGATGAGAAGATCGGCCAACTTCCTACCCAGCTTGAATGTACCACAATACGTTTATAATTAACGCAAATATTTTCTATCTTCATATGTGCACACCAACGTATATATGTACGCGTATGTGCATGGAATGACAATCAAGAAATTCAAAAGAAATATGAAATGTAATTACTTTGCAGACAATAAGTGCCTTCTTTTAATTGAATTGCATAGCTTTTTAAACAAATTGCGCTAGTAATTTTTTTATAAATTTTTTAGTTATAAGTGAAAAGGAGAAAATTTCCACAACGCGCATTCGTTATTTAGGTACATAGAAAATGCTTCACCATAGGACAGACATCGCTAGAGTGGCAAGAAGGAATATAAAATAAGTTGTATGCGCAAATGGCTAGTAATTAACAATACACTACAATTAGCAAGGCGAACGCCTTCTAGCATAAGGGCAGTGAACTAAGGATATGAGAAATTTAAAGGACGACGTTGCTTAAGTCGCATCGGCTGCTCATCTAAGTGAGCGCAAATTAGTAAGCGCTGAAATCTACTGTCATGTATACAAGAGGGTATGCAAGCATTTAGCTGCACGCGTAAATATATTGCATCGCATAGCATTTGTGCAGACTGGCATATAATTATGTATAAGTACAATGGCTGTGAGGACAAGGCAGCAGATACTGCAGCACCAGGTGACGCTGCGCAACAGAAGCAATAAAGGTTAAATTAATTAGTATATAAATTTATACATATATTTATGCATGCACACATTTAGTTAACATATCTACGCATGTATGTGAACAAGCTTGCATATGTACTAGTGCGTCTGTATAGGCAAATACATATTTGCTTGCGGGCGTGTCTCCGTTACGAAGGATATGCTGTTATTAACATTTCTGTTGCCAGTGTCATTGCAATTATCTGCACGCATTGTTTGTTGGCGGCCACTTAAGGACGACGCGCTGTGTATGTTTTTCTTTTTGTATGTACCCCGCATGCATTTGTAATAATATGTGTATGAAAACGAGCAGGAAAATGCAATGGCAACAGTAGCATTATAGATGGAATTGTAAAAAGAAATAAACGCTTGCTAGCAGGCATCAGACAGCAAAAGAAACATGCGCCGTAATTGTGGTCAAATGCACTAAAAGTGCTTTGAAGTATTCTGTGCGCAATAAAGAACGCGAAAACTTAAATTTATGTTGGGTAAATTTATGTGACATTAATAATAACCAAGCCCATTTATAAAAAAAACTTTAGGTTTAACATAAATAAAAAAAATAAAAATATTTATGAGTACAGACGTTAAATGGGCTAAATTATACAGAGATCTTACAAAATCAGTGTAAGCTAAATACTCAAGTTTCTTTTTCTTGAATGTCACTGTAAGCGCCTAAGCTATTTTGGAAAAGTACAACAAAGCACACCGATCGTTTCTCTTCTGTGCCAACTGGAAATGCCAAATGGTCTTCCCAACGCAGAGGAGGCCTTTTTTTCTGACGAAAAATGTTACCTTCCAATTAGCCGATTCGCTCAAACAGAAAGAAGAGAGCAATGAAAATTCAAAATTTTTTATAGAAAAGAAAACGCCATAAGCGATCTACTGCGACTAGATCGTACAATCTTACAAGCAAACAAAAAAGTACGTCGTACACACCTTAGTCTAAAGTATTTTTACAAAGCAATTTCGAAAAAAATAATTTTTTTTGGCCGAACCTAGGGGTCGTGTTCTTAAATTTTTTTGCATGCGACAGTAAAATGTTTTATTTTCAATAGTTCTACTGGAATAATAAAATACCTCCTTAGCAAAATTTTAATGATTTTAGGTGAGGTTTAATTTACTGGCATTAGGGTGTGACGTTACGGTCTTAAGAACTGAGATATGATGGGTAAGAACTAGAACGGGGTTCTTAAGGTCAATGAACTTTAAAACAACAAAGTTTTGTCCTGGAGATGAGAATATCGATATATCATACTTTATCACCCGACTATAAATGCCGAAGAAATTACGAAAAAAGTAAAAATGCGACTCCTACGTTCAGCCAAAACCCCTTGTTTTCTGGTATTGTCCATTGCACCCGTCTGTGCCGGGTCATGTATTTCCAAAAATTGTCTGTTTTCAATAACTGTCAAACAGAAACCAAATGACGCGCATAGCTCAAAATTTCAAAGTGTTCGACGTACAGATGGCAGATAGTGATTTCGTTCAAATTTTAAAAACGAGATATTCAAAAAGTCACTAACTTATCAAACTGCCTTTGTATACCTAGTATGTAGTTATATGGAGCTTTTTTCGTGCATGCATGTTACTTCTTCCACAACTTTTAGTTGCCATTGATTCTTATTAATTTTCATTACTATTTTACTTTATATGTATGTGCGGCCGTACTTTTTCGTCTTCATTATTTTACATTCAACGCTTGATTTTTGCGCGGTCACTTCCATAACACACAATCACATTCAAAATCAACCATGTCTGTGCCGTTGACCTCTCCACAAACCTTTGAAGCACCAACCACTTGAAACTGTTGCCTTCAGTTGTGCTTTGAAGTCTACTACATCGCAGCTTGCAATCATAATCTGCTTATGCTGATAATGTCATTTGACGGTGCATACTTTATGGTCGCACTTCTGAGTCACAGCATAATTTTTGCGAACAACAACACAGCATGCGTTTGAATCTACCGCCATGTCAGCTACTTAAATCACTGCAGCAGCTGCCGAGGTGCATTGACGCAGAAGGTGCTGCTTGAACTGCAAGCTACCATTGCAAGTGCATTCCACTCAAGGTACGTGCATAAATATTAGCAGGACAAGTATGTATGTACAGGTATTAGTTGCTATGTGGTATAGTGTAAGCGTGTTAAAGTGGAATTTGTCACAGAATGCTGATAAAGCAGAATTTGAAAATTCTAACTAACTAAAAAGTTGAAACTCATAAAGAACGGCAAAATGTACAAGTATGTATGTAGTTGAGTCAAGCGAAAAAAAGACAAGGCATTGCACGCTTTAAGACAGCTATTAATACTGCTATGTATAAATGTATGTACTTGCTTTGCTATGTAGCATATGCATCACAACAAAAACAAAAACAACAACAGCAAATTCACTTAATATACCATCCACTTGCCATTTTGCTGCACGCCACTTCAGCTATCTGCATAAGTGCGAATCTTGTTGTGCGCGTGCGTGAGTGTGCCACTTGGCGCGACTATAAATCGTGTGCGCGCATTCATAAAAACGGAATTATTGCGCTCTTCAGCAATAGTAAGTAAGGATATTTAGCGTTGCAGCATCAGCAAAGTAGCACAACAGCAATCAACCGAGTAGTGGCAACACAATA
>JAPVRG010068364.1:1010-20552 GCA_029783565.1 Rhagoletis cerasi
TCACTTGGAGCGACCGCTGCTCCGACATGTTATTGGAGTTCTCACCGGGCATTGCCTGATTGGAACCCACGCCACTAGAATGGGTTTGCAGTCAAACGACTACTGTCGTAGCTGCGGTGATGAGGAGGAAATCGAAAGCTTAGTGCACCACCTATGCCACTGTCCTGCTCTGGCGAGAGCTCGTCGATGCTCGTTCCTACATTATTCTTTTTAATGTCTGGCTGAACTAGATTCAGCCAGTATCTACGACTTTGTGCGCTTCATCAAAGCTACAAAGTGGTTCCATTTCTAAGGTAGGCGGAGGGACATATGGAGTCTCTAATATGGCATCACAACGGGCCCATGATGGCCTAAGTGTGCCCTCTTCCTGAGCGATGAGGGCAGCTTAGATAACCTAACCTAACCTAAAGCTATGCTTAGCAAGCACATGCAGAAGTATTTATATAAATGAAGGGTGGAGGAAAAAAATATTTCTTAGTCAATGTACAGCCATACAGCATAGGAAAAGGGGCACTATCCGCCCTGGCCCGGTTGGAAGAAGAGACTCAAAGAATCGCTACTGGGACAATCTAAGTCTAGAGCATTCCAAAGCACTTTTAGGAACAGATAACCCAACACGCTTTAAGGAATGTATGAGCTGATACAAGAAAAACTTAAGAATTATTACAGGAATTCTGGCAGGAAATTGCAGGCTGAACAATGACCTGACTAAACTGGGAGCTTAGCCGCAGGAGCAATGCAGATTTTGCAGGATGGATATCGAAACTGCAAAGCACATCTTGAAAGGGTGCCCTGCACTAAAACGAAAAAGACACTTGTGTGAACATTTAAGGCCATGCCAGATAAAACGCTTGCTTCGCTTTGCGTGACACATTTGCTTTGACAGCTAAGATGAAATGTACGAAAATGCATGAAACATCTCAAATAGATATCTTTAGCTTGAGCGTCAAGCGAAAAGATGGCCAACTCCCATCTTTTTGCGCGCTTTGACAATGAGCTGGTTTAATTTTTATTTTATTTCACTCTAATTCAAGGCATCATACAGAAACATAAAAACTAACAATATTTCTGATATTTTTAAAACCTAATTTAATAAATTCACAGCAATTTTCACGAGTAAACAGGCAGTGTAAAAGTACTTCCATGGCGTTCATTGTGGCATACCTTTTACGTTTTGCGCTTTGCTGGCAAAGTTAGAAATGTCAGGCGAAGCGACAAAGTTTTATCTAGCATGGCTTTTAATAACCAGTTCAGCCAGACAATAATAATAATAATAATAATAGATTGGCGCTTACACATATGTTAGTGTTTGGCCGAGCTTCTCCTCCGATTTGTGGTGTGCGCCTTGATGTTGTCACACAAAGGGGAGGGACCTACAGTTTTACGCCGACTCCGAACGGCGATTGTATTTTTATGAGAAGCTTTTTCATGGCAGAGTACCCTCGGAGGTTTGCCATTGCCTGCCGAGTGGCGACCGCTGTTAAGAAAAAAACCTTTTTTCTAAATTTTTTGGTGATGTTGCTTTGACCAGGGCTTAAACCCAGGCCTGCGGAGTGGAAGCGCGCACTGCTTACCACTACACCACAGCGGCCAGACACTGAAAAGAATAATGGAGGAACGAGCATCGACAAGCAGGACAGTGGCATAGGTAGTGATCCACGTTTTCGATTTCCTGTTCATAACTGTAGCTACGAAAGTAGTCGTTTGACTGCAAACCCATTCTAGTGGCGTGGGTTCCCATCAGGCAATGCCCGGGGGGAACTCCAATAACATGTGGGCGCAGTGGTCGCTCCAAGTGGAGGTGAGGGCGAGATCTACGCTTGTCCAGCTTAGGCCAGATATGTCTTGCTATGCAGCAAGTAGACTCCGCATACCATCTTTTGTTTTCTCGTTCAAAAAAGTTATTCTCCAGCCAGAGCTAGCAAGAATATAGCGGAATGTCCGCATTACGAGCTGCACTGATTGCATACAGCAAGGTTCCTTCCCTTGCTAGTTCATCTGCATTACAGTTTCCCGGTATGTCTTTGTGACCTAGCACCCATACAACATTAGTGACATAACATCTTGCCAGTTCTACATTCCCTGACAACCTTCGATGTAGATTTGTCACAATTAAGTGCTTTAATAGCTGCTTGGCTGTCAGTAAAGATTGTTACCGCCTTCAGACTAATAATAGAATGGATCAGCCATCTTGCAGCTTCGTTTATTGCTGTTAGTTCAGGTTGAAAAACGATATATAGATCTGGCAGACGAAAACTAAGGCTAAGTGAGAATTCTTGTGAGTAAACCCCACTTCCTACCTTCAGATCCACCTTGGAGCCATCAGTGAAGATGGCCGTTGAATCAGAATACGAGATCAGGACCGAATACTCCTCCCATTCTTCTCTTGATGGGATCTTTGTCTGGAAGTGATTCTTTAGTCCAGTAGGCGGTACTGTGTAGTCCAGGCACCTGAAGTCTTCTGGAGGATCTTCCAAAATTCTAGAGTGTCCAAAGCTCGTGCCACTCCGCTTGATTAGTGCCCGTAGTTTACTATATAGGTCCACAGGTAGAAAGTAAAGCAAGGTGTTACAAGGATGTACATTTTTTCTATCTCGGGTTTTAGATATTCATAATTTTGCAACAACTTAACTCGAAAAAAATTGGATCAATATTGTTGGAGAAGCTCTCCGACCATATAATAAAAAATTAATAAATAAGTTTTAAATATACTTTTTTATTTAAAGTGAAAATTATTTAATTAGTAACAAAACCAAAGACAATACCTAAAATTATACACATTTATATATCTGATAGAGTAACTTCAGATGAATCGAAAAATATCGATGCAAAAAAACTTAAACAGTAAACAAATGTATTTTGTGGTTGAATGAAGTTCAAATATATTTTTTCTCTTACAATTTAAGCAGAATAAGCGGAAATTAGAAGGCTTTTTTTGTCGGAACCAGGCACAAAACAACGCGTGCAGAAAACAGCACTCAGACTACATGCCGTCCGTTGTACTGTTTTCATGTTCCTTTTCATCTGTTTTACATCTACATGATTTACAAATAAACCTAAAGAGATTGTTGGGTGTCACATATCTTAGGCGTTCGTCCCTCAACACATCGCGGACAAATGCCTCATACCTAGTTCTTGCAAAGGCGGGGCAGAAGCAGAAAAAATGTTCCACCGTCTCGTCCTTTTCAAGGCGGGATGGGCAAATGAAGTAGTCATGTTCGCCTATCAAAGTCAGGTGTTTGTGCCACGTGAAGTGACCAGTCAGCAGTCCAATAAGTTGTGTGCAGTCCCGTCTGCTCAATGAGAGCAAAATACTAGATAGGCGTAGAGAGCTAGCCAATGCCTTAAGTGCAGCTTGGCTGTCACTGCAGACACGTAAATTCCTTCCTCTCCACCTATTTTCCATTACGTAGTCCATGGCCTTGAGGATTGCAAATACCTCAGCCTGGAAGACCGAAGCATATTCACCAAGATAAAAATGAAGCTTATCCCCATTAACTTCGATAAAGACCCCAGATCCTGACCAAGAGTCAGTTTTGGAGCCAATATTGAACATTTTACAATGTGTGAGTCCGGGCTCAGTGCTGGAATTAAACCATCAGTCAGCCTCAGGGAACTCAACATTATAGAATCTATTCAACAAAGGCGTACTATCCTGTGGTATTGAAAAGCCATACGTGCTCAGATGCCAGCCGCCAGAAATATGCGCCTCGGTCCACTCAGTGTTATACCAACATCCGTTTCTTTTTAGTTTACAGGTGGCCTTTAAGGCTTCCCCACGTATGAAGACACAATGTGACGGTAAGTGCAACAGTGTAAAAAGAGCAGCGCCAGGTGTTGTAGAGAAATCTTCGTACAGCACACGGCAATCGTTCTTTGAAGTTTAGCAAGCAGATTCCCCACGCTATTGATTGGGTCTGATCATAGAGGTATACATCCAGAAGATTCCCTTTGGTGACAGACCCCACGTTTTGCCAAAGACCTGTTTACATTGCCAAAACGCTGCTAATGCGTTGGAGGTCTTGGGTTAGGGACTCTTTTCAAGAGACATAAAAGATCTTTCAGTTTCCCTTGTTCTGTTATACCGCAGCATTAACTATTCAACTAACTAAGTCATCATTATAAAAATGTTTACGTGAAAACGCAGTCTTTTAGCATTTTTTCACGCGAAATTTAAAGTTCATTGATTTTAAGTTGGGCTCTTTTTTCGTAGCTGCTGGTAGCTCGCCATTTAGCTTAGCTTCCGATGGCTAGTTTGCTGCCAAGTAAGAACACAAAACCATGGGATGCTCTGATGGGCTGGATAAGGAGTCTCATAACATTTTATGCGTGTCCATGTCACCCATGTGACGGCAAAGCAATATTGACGTGAAGTACTCTAAAATCTTTTCGCTTTTTTTTGACGTGAATGCATTTTAAACGAAAACATTTGTAACTTTTAGTGCACAATTTTGAACAAAACATTTAATATTCTCTGGGTGTCTGGATTTTACTAAGAAATTTACCTCCTTTTTCGATACACTTGGCACTGCATGGGTTGGTTGTATATCGATTTCAGCATCGATTTCTGATATCGCGTCATTAAATCCATTAGGAATTCTGGTATTCAAACGAACGCTACAAGAACCTTCCATGGCTGACATCTGCGTCTCAGAATTAAGCAAGTTATGTTTTTGTATCCAAACATGGCCAGTCACCACAATTATACACACGAGAACTCCCACTAAGCCGGCAATCAATAAGTATAAATACAATCGCTCCTGGTTATCTGAAACAAAGAAAGTAATTAATTTAAATCGATGTAAATGCACAAACTTGAAAACTTTACAAAGATAAATTCGTATGTATGTACTCATTTACATTCATGCATAAGCATGTGTGTACTAGCAAATACCCGGCGTGCTTCGCTGCGCCTTACGGCGGTTTACATTGGACAATGCTGTCAAGACAATAAAGAAATACGTATTAGTTGTCAAAAACGCTGTTAATTGTCTTCGTGGAGTAGGCGTCTTGACAATAGTTATAACAATTCATTTTCAGCAAAATGTGGAACGTGAACGTTGAATTAAAAGTTGCAGGGATACGCGTTTTCAGCGAGCTATGTAAGCCAAAAAGTTAAAATATATAAAGAATAGACAAAAGTACATGCATATCAGTGTCTCTTAAGTTATTGTGGGGCATTTTGTTTTGTGTTTCTTTCCATTCTTGCACAAGACGTCAAAATTATTGTCTGCATACGTCAAATCACTGTCCGATGTACCGTCTTGAAAATTGTTAAGACAGTGCCCTGCAAACCATGCTTTCAGAGTTTTCTGAATAATAGAGATATATTAAAGAATTTGTAAAGAAATCAATTTTTCCTTTCCGATTTTTTGTCGAATTTTCTAAGATGAAATTTATTGTGTACACTTCGATATGCTTACGAAATTTCGAAAAAATTCGGTGCGATGTGAGGAGCTCTTTCGCAATTTTTTCAGAATTTTTTTAGATTTCTTTTAAAAAGCGTACAGAAATTTCTTTACGAGTTCGTGTCAACCCCTTCATATGATTTTCTTTAAAGATTAAACAAATCTGAACAAATATCCGATATTCTAAAAGATATCGGTAAGATTTCGAGAACTTTGATTTGCAGGGTGGTTGAGACAATTGAAGAATTGTGCATGTGTTAGTGAAAAAGTGTGCATGTATTGCTATTGTCATGACAGTATTGTCAGGTGTAAACCCTGAGTTAAAAGTATTTTTGTGTTGTTAGTAACAACCCTGAAGCAACAATGCGGCCAATTTTCCGAAAAGCACCAGCCCTTCACCGGTTAAAATTAGACCGGTTAAAATAGGACATTTGGTTGCATCAAAAAAGGTTAACCTCCGACCAGTCCCGAAGGGACCGGTCTAGAGATAGACGAAAAGTGCAGTTTGGCAGTGACAAGGTGATGTAGTCTTGCAATTCAATAAAAAAAATTTAAAGAACGCCACCCTGCAAATGCCCAATCGCTTGGTCTGGCCTTGATTCAAAGTGAACATTTGAACACACATTTACATGCGTGGCTGTAGCTCAGTGCGCAGATTAGGGATGTTCAAAAAAGATCGGTGTTTCTAAAAACCGGTTTTTTAATATGGTTAATGATATTTTTCAATTTTTTTTTTAATTTAGGTTTTAATCGTTTTTTTTCCTTTTAAACCGAAAACCGAAAATTCGGTTGTTACATTCCCCAGCAGTGTAACATAATTATCTTGTATATCTTCGAGATAAGACTAAAGTTTTATGGCGTCCCAAAAACTTCAAAGTTACTATTCAATTTTTTTCGCCGATCTGGTAGCTAATGGCGATTTCTTTCCTAGCGAAAAATGTTACTTTCTCATTGCCCGTTTCGCACAAACAAGAACAACAAGAAAACGCGGTAAGCAAAATCGATTGTGAAATCAGTGGTGAATATTGTCTTTGACTGTCAAGAGAAAAACATTTTATAAAAGAAAAAATAATTTTATCTCCATATATAATAAGTGTATGTACACACATACATATATACAACGCATATAAAATAGGAAAAATAAACTTAAGTCGGTATCGATTCTTTTTTAGTTTTTTGTGTGTTGTTTGGACTATTTTTATAATTCGGTTTTTTTCGGTAAACCGAAAAGATCAGGGTTTTTATTAAGTTTTTTTCAACGGTTTAAAATCTGAATAGAAAACCGTGATTAATCAAAAAACCGATTTTTTGGAAACGGTGCCCATCCCTAGCGCAGATATGCTGCCACTATTTGTAAGCTTTCAGGACGGTCCGGGTTCAAATGCCGTCAGAGGCACCATGGTTATTAAATGATAAAATAGTTTTTTTTGTGTTCCCTTTCCAATGACACGACAATGCTAAAAATGGCAGTTGAAACTATTGGCAGGGGAATTATGAGGGACTAGTATTGGTAACAATAGGGACTATCTGAGGGCTAGCCTAGGATGAGTCCGACTTGCTGCAGGTACTTGTTACTCTCACTACATCCAAAACTCTTAGTTAATATTGTTTTGAAAGTATTTAGAATGTAGGCTGTTTTTTTCAAACAAATTTTACTTCAGCTTTTAATGTAAGGTAAATATAAGATGTTTGAATATTTTTTGCGAACAATATCAAAAACGACCAATATTGAATTAATACGCCTTTGAAGAAAATGCGCGATGTGTAGACACAACTTATATTGTAAATTAAGTTTTCAGAAGAAAGTCGATACTTTGGCTTCCTTCCAAATGGACTAAAAAGTAGGAAATAAAATTTCTTAAGCCCGGTTTCACCAATCAATTTCAAATTTTATCAGACTGTTAAAAATTAAAATGGCGAAATTTCGTAACAAAATTGTGTAATTTTCAATTTTAACAGTGTGATAAATTTAAAATTTATTGGTGAAACCGGGATTAGCCTCATAGAATTTTTTTTTTTGAAAAGCTTTGAATTTAAAATTTTAGCAGTATTCATTGTAAACAATTTATGAGATTTAAAATGGAAAACGTGGGGCACATGTAATAGACTTGAATTATTGTGAAAAGTGGTATAAGCCTAATGCCATTTTCTTACAAATTGGTTACATCGATCGCTTCAAATCGATCTCAAAATAGTACTTACGCAGAAGAAATTTCAAGCCTAAGTAGACGATATAAAATTTCAATGCGCGTTATATACAGAGTTTGAATCTTGAATGAAGGACTTATTGTCAATTAAATATAATGGAATTGTTAATGAATTATATGACTTTAATTTCTGATGAAAAAGTTATAATTTTGTTTTGTTATTTAAATGCCATTTAGCATTCGTTGGTTTCAGGTCACTTTCATTTAAAGTTGACAACCAGGTGGTACCCTTGTTGCATATTTGTGCAATCGGATGGCAACACCGTTCCATCTATGTATCATGCACAAATCACGAGATAGATGACGTCTGGCAACACCTTTTATTTGACATTCCTTTTTAAGCTATTCTTTGAATTCATTATTACTCTTGATATTCTTTTCTGAATTGGCTGCAGACTCTGCACATTTTGCCTCTGATTAAATTTAGTTTTGTAATAGTTAGTTTTATAAATAAATGGTTGTTTAGCAATAAACCTTACAAAGTTGCTTTTATTGAGATATAACGAAACAACCAAAGTGGTGATCCCGACGCGATAGGGAATGGTATAAATTTTCGCACTGAACTTCGCAAAATCTGCCGTTTTCACCGTATCTCGAAACGGATAGTTATTCCTTAACGGCGGTTCTTTTTGATGTCAGGTTCCCGCTACAATTTGTGCTCGTTGACTGAAAAAGAAGACAAAAAAATGTCTGACACTGAAAAAGAACTCAGAAAAAAACTGCGCGTTCTGGAATAATAGTGTCAGCGTTTTCAGAATATGTATGAGCAACAGCCAAACCTGCAAACGGATTTGCAGCGGCCACACGGTAACCTAATTGTACCGAAATTCAATACGAGTAATCCGCACTTAAAGTTCGCTCAACTTGAGCGGCCGTTCCGTTTGTACAAAGTGCAAAGTGAAGACGATAAATTCGATTTTTTCACCATACATCTCAAAGAGGAAATCACATTTTTGGTAGAGGATCTCATAACAAAGCCACCACAAACGAATAAATACGACGCTTTGAAAACGCAGCTCTTGACAAATTTGCAGAAAGTGCTGAGTCGAAGTTACGTCGTTTCTTGCAAGGATGTGGCACCGCAGGCATGAAGCCGACAGAAATTTTATCTTACATGCGTCGGCTGCCTGCTGATCCCGGTAGCGAAGCAATAACCCACACGTTATACATCGGTGAAATGCCACAGTCCATACTTCCAGTTCTAAGCGTTTGGGAAGAGAAAGACATCGAAAAACTAGCGAAGATAACAGACAAGATGCTCGAGGCAGTGGCAACCAACACAAACAGCATCTTAGCAACGCAAACGTCTCCATCCGACAATTCGATCCAGGTGGTATCTAACACGATTTCGTTGGCAGAAATGAGTGCAGCTTTGAATTCGCTTACCGAAAAGGTGAGTAAAATGTACAACGAACTAAAAGTTCTAAAATCTTGCAGAAGCCGAAGTAGCTCGCGTCAGGCGTTCCCAAAAGCATCGGTAAAGAAACCATGCTGAGGGGCAACAAACTATGCTTTTTTCATACAAAGTTTGGAGATAACGCGAATAAATGTCGCCCTAATTGTGCGCGTTACAAGTCGTCTAACTAAACCGGCTGTCGCCAATAACCCTGGTTGGCAACAGCCGCAATGTTCTCAGCGTTAGCCAAACAAATTCTTGCGCCAACATTCAAAACAACAAAAACAAGCAGACCAACGAGATGCGCTTATACGTTCGCGATAAAAAATCAAGACTCAATTTCCTTATTGATTCTGGTTCGGTGGTGTCTGTCGTACCACGGTCGTTACCGAATAGCAAGATCAAACAATGCGACTTGCAATTGTATGCAGCAAATCAGACGGTCATACAAACCTACGGTAATCAACAAATTCAAGTCGAGTTGGGCTTACGACGATAATTTAGATGGCTATTTACAATAGCTGATGTATACACTGTAATTACAGGCGCAGATTTTTTGGCCAATTATCAATTGCTGATTGATCTGAACAATAAGCGTCTCATTGATACGGCTACGGGCTTCACAACGAGTGGTGATCTCACCAATGCACGTATTTTTGCAGTATCAACGCTTAATAAATCAAACAATTTTTACAATATTCTGAAAGAGTTTGTCGACGTCACGAAGACAACTGTGAAAACCGATTGTAACAAGGTTTCTCATTCAGTTCAGCACCACATCGAAACGTCTGGTAACGCAGTGGCCAGTAGACCACGTCGTCTAGCCGGCGAAAGGCTTGAAGCTGCTAAGACAGAAGTTAACCTCTTGCTGCAACAAGGCATCTGCAGGGTTTCAAAAAGTTCTTGGTCTAGTCCTTTGCACATGGTGGCCAAAAAGTGGGGGCTGGCGCGCGTGTGGCGACTATCGAAGGCTAAATTCGATAACGGTCCCGGATCGTTATCCCATCGCCAACGTCCACGACTTCGCTAAAAAGTTGCATTTTACTACAGTTTTTTCAACGCTGGACCTAGTGCGCGCATACTACCAAATTCCTATGGCTGAAGAATACATAAAGAAGGCCGCTGTCTGCACGCCATTTGGCTTGATAGAATTTCTGTTCATGCCTTTCGGCCTCAAGAATGCCACGCAGACATTCCAGAGATTTATGGACGAAATATTCAGAGGAATAGAATTTGTATGCTGTTATATTGACGACATTTTTATCATGTCCAGCTCACAGGAAGAGCATGAAGAGCACCTTTGCACTGTTTTGTAAATTTTACGAAAATACGTTCTTAACATAAACGTCAACAAATGTCAATTTGGCCAACTATAAGTATCTTTTTTAAGCTACGTGGTCAACAAAGATGGCGTAAGACCTTCCGATAGCCACATTAAGGCAATAGCAGAGTTCAAGAAACAGAAACTATATGCGAGCTTGGTCGTTTCTTGGGCGTAATAAATTATTACCGTCGCTGTATCCCGCATGCTTCAGAGCTGCAAGCACCACTTAGCGAGTTCATTCGTAACATAAAAAAGAACGATGAACGAAAAGTCCCATGGTAGAAAGATGCAGTCGACGCCTTTGAAGCATACAAACAAAGCGTTATCAACGCTGCTCTTCTGGCTCATCCAGTACCCACTACCAAACTAGCCCTTGTTTGTGACGCATCTGACGTTGCAATAGGCGCAGCCCTTGAGCAGAAAGTGAATAATTCGTGGCAACCTCTTTGTTTTTTTTTTCGAAAAAACTCAGTACCCCAGAACGAAATTATAGCACCTACGATCGAGAGCTGCTGGCAGTGTACGATGCAGTGCGCCATTTCAAGCATTTCCTCGAGGCACGCAATTTTATCATAAACACGGATCATAAACCTTTACTTTATGCATTCCAGCAAAATCCGGAGAAAGCATCACCACGACAACTATGTCACTTGGATTACATATCGCAATTTTCGACGGCAATCGTGCATGTTAAGGGTACAGAAAATACAATGGCCGATGCCCTATCGCGATTGGATTCCATTTCAATGCCATTAGCTATAACCCTAGCTGACATCGAACAATCGCAGGCAGACGACGAAGAGTTAAGCTCTATTTTGCAAGGTTCCACTTCCCTCAAGTTACAATCGATCCAGTTAGATAACTGTAAGATTTACTGCGATATATCAACGGGTGCGCCCCTATGTTCCACAAAAACTAAGATATCGAGTATTTTCAATAGTGCATGGGTTGTCACACCCGAGTGGTAAATCGACGAGTCAACAGGTTCGACAAAAGTACGTATGGCCATCTATTAAAAAGGACATAGCTGAGTGGGCGAAAAGCTGCCTTCCCTGCCAGCGCGCGAAAAATCACCGCCATAACAAACTAATACCGCAAAAGATTGATGTACCTGAAAACAGATTCGATTACCTCCCCTTGGACATAATTATCATGCCACATGCGCAAGGATTTCGCTACTGCCTAACGATGATCGATCGTTTTTCTCATTGGCCCGAAGCAATACCGTTGAAAGATGTAACAGCGGAAACTATTGCAAAAACGATAGGCACCCAATTCGAATCTGCATTGTTTCAAAATCTGAGCAAACTTGTTGGTGGCCAACACATGCATACAACGGCATATCATCCACAGTCCAATAGGATGATAGAGCGCTGGCATCGCTCATTAAAAACAGCTTTAATGTGCAATTCTCAAATTCCTTGGCTAGAGCTATTACCAGTAGTACTACTAGGCCTGAGAACTTGCTACAAAACCGAACTGTCGACCGGCTCAAACCAGCTTTTCTAACAAAGACTATCGACAGCATTAACGTTACGCAACCAGAAAGAGCTTCACAAGTTCGTACTCATGAAAGACAGCATCGTGTATATTTCTCCAAATCGTGACCAAGCCACTAGAGGGGGAGTACTGTAGCGGATTGGATAGCAACACCGTGCCATCTATGTATAAAACTTCATGCACAAATCACGAGATAGATGACGTCTCGCAAAACCTTTTATTTGACATTCCTTTTTAAGCTATTCTTTGAATTCATTATTACTTTTGATAGTCTTTTATGAATTGGCTGCAGATTCCGCACATTTTGCATCTGATTAAATTTAGTTTTGTAATAGTTAGTTTTATAAATAAATGGTTGTTTAGCACTAAACCTTACGAAGGTGCTTTTATTACGATATAACGAAACAACCAAATGTTCTTTGAAATTTCGTTTCATTTATTTCAAGTAAAAAATTTGTCCAAGGCGAATTCATATAAGGTGATAGCGGCAGCACAAAAACAAAAACTGCACTAACAAATTATACGTGCATTGACAAAAAGTACAAAACTAATTTACAACAGACACATCATTTTGACAAACAGTACAAATTCGCCTCGAAATCAGCCGCTCTGGTAACACCACCTTATATGAATTCGCCTTGAATTTGTCAATAAAAACAAATTGTCTTACCGGCTAAAACAGATATTTTAACAAACAAAAAAAAAACTGTAATGGAATATCATTATTAGGGGGATATCGTAAGGGATATCTTATTCAATGCTATTATATTATGCTATAGTATTATTACTTATAAGCATAATTAAGAAGTTTAATGAAAGAATGCTTTGAGGAGGCGAAATCAATCTCAAAATATTTACAGATAGTATTGAGTTCTATCAGAGCTCTCGTGATGGGTGCATTCGCTGCATAAAGAGTTCTTATGAAGCCAATATGGGAAAAATCGAAATTGAGATGCGCTCTAGCAGAATCTAAAAATAGATCCGCTCCAGAAGGGAGTGGAAATCCATAACACCTCCAATGATATCAAAGGCAAAGGATAGAGATGGAATAGATCTCCGAGATTGCAGGGATTTTAAATTTATAAGCAGGCATCTTGAGTAGTATGAGGGCAAGGGGTCATGAAAACGAAGAAGACGTAGAGCAAAGCCAATGAAAACTTCTTGCAAACCTTCAATTCGATTTATGTGACAGGCATGATAAGGTCTCCAAAAGAAAGATGCATATTCCAGTTTTGAATGAAATGACGTGTAGAGCAACTTACGTGTAAAGTAGAGATTGTTGATTAACTTCAAAAACCAATTTTTGAGATAACATATTTAAACTGTACTGAAATGACCAAACATCGTGAATAACCTTACACGAATTCGCCTTAAGCGAATTCATTAAAACAATGAATTTACGATATAAGAAATTGCAACCCTGTTGCATGTATGTACGTTAGTTGAAGTAAGAAGTGGAAAAATAAATTGGCGGCATTCGCATGCATACATCGAAAAAGTAAAGTCGCGTTCTTTTAAATTTTTATACGTTCCGTCGGAGGGTCCGCCATATAGTGGCCGAACCACTTGGTACACCTAGGGTGAGTTTGTAAAGGAGCACCCCACCAGCGGGGCATAAGTCTCAGCGTTCAACTAAAGCTGTTAGCAGCACGCAACAATTAGCGGAGCGCTAGGGCTCCACCCAACGTAGCAGGTAACCGTAAGCAGAAGGCGTGCTTGCACATGGCGACCGTGCCGATTCTGACAAAATGGCGGCCCTCGGGCATGGAATCAGGGCGAACCACCATAAATTAAAATGCGAAAAAAAAGTTTAAAAATTAATAACAAAAAAAAAAACAAAAAACAAAAAAAACCTGTATTAATACATAAGACAAAAAAAATTAAAATCAAATAAATTGATATAGCTATTTGGCAGCAGCAGCGTTCAAATTCGGAACAAATTCTCAAAATAAACTCAAAAGTTAAAAAAAAAATCCAAAAAATCTTAAAAATTTTTTTGTTCATGAACACAAATTTATTCGCGTACACATACGCAACGAAAATGAACTTATATTAAAATGTGGTGGCGGTTATAATTATAACAAAAAAAATTATTCCAAAAAATATTAAAAAACTTTCAAAAAACTACAAAAAAAACTTTAAAAAAGTACAAAAAATACAAAAAAAAAACTCAAAAAAGCGGTGGTACCAAATTTTAAGAACCAAAAAAAACAACTTAAGTCTTTAAAACTCAAATGTAATGGCGTGCAGTGACGGTGGAAAAAAAAATACAAAAAAAAACGGTAGTACCAAATTTTTCAAAAACTTTCAAACAAAAACAAAAAAGTCATAATTTGTGCAGAAAACGGTTGGCGGTGCTGTACCACAAAAACACTCCACCCATGGTATGCGTATACCGCTTCCATGAAACGGTAACACCACGCCACCTAACAACATATACATGTATACATATCGCTGAGCATGGTGCGATAGCAACGTGGTAAAGCAACAACTCTACATCTTTACATGACAACATATTTCTACATGGCAACATATTTCTACATGGCAATAGGAGCAACGGTAAGCAGGAAGGTGACTTCGCGGGACCTGATGGTATGGACATACATACATATGTATTTACGCTTAAACCTGTACATTTTATATATTAAATACAATTGTAAACTTATATATGAATACAACAAAAACAAAAATGTATCCTTATACCTATGTACGTATATACTTACACTGCTACATTTACATAATTAGAATTGTCAATATATATCTACTTTATCATATACATATGTACATACTTGTGTTACTGTTTCTAATGGAAGTTCTGAAGTACAGTCGCGTGCAAATTATTGGTATCAAACCAACTTTCTTTTTTCAAGTGTTCTATAACTTAAAGTTTTTCTGGCCTACATACATGATTTTTTTGCATTTTTGAATTACACTAGCGTGCAAAATGTTGCCACGCAGTTTTTCTTGGAATGAACTTGCAATTTAAAATTTTTATTAAACAGTGCTTTGCCGAGTGAATACATAGAACTTTTCTAAAACTTTTTATTCAAAATTTTGATATTATCAAACAAATATTTTTTCTTCTGTGCTTCGAAGAGTGAGTGCTTGAAACCTTTTTTACATTTTTTTTTAACAATATTTCGATAAAATCGAAATCATCAATACATGTTTTTCTTATATACCAGGCCGTGTCAGCAGATTGATATTTTTACAACTTTTTTCAAAAACAAAAATTAATTCCATTTTAAAGCTAATTCTGAAAATTTTGCTGTGCCATTTCTGAAGATTTTGCTGCGCCTGTAGTTGCGTACAAAATCAAATATTCTTTTGCAACAATTTAAATAATTCAACTTTTTTTAAACATTTATGCCGGGTTTGTCAAATGACAGATTTTGACACTGCTTTCAAAGATTTGCGTACTGATTTTGCCAAAGTTACAAAACGTGTGTTACAAAGTCGTCCTATCTCAACAAAAGAGTGCAAGTTAGAGGAATATAAAGAATCTTTAATAAAAAGTTATAACAGAATTTTAATACTAGTAAACTCGCATTTCGAACAAAGGGTTAAGCCAAAGTCATTAATTGAAAGTTTATCGCGGTGTAGAGAAAAGCTACTTAAATGTTTTTGCAAAATGGTTCCAAAATAAAAGTATCAGAAGATTTTTCCGAATTAATTAATGAAAACGAAGATTTTACTGACGCACGTTCATTTGGCACCCTTGAGGTTTATGGTATTAAAAAGAGCCGTTCCTTGCCTTTTCTTGGAGATTTTTTAGGATTTGACGACCCTCCTTACGTAACCACTAGCTCACCAAATATTAATTTCTTTCAAAATACCAACGCAAAAATGGCAACACCCGAGCAAAAGAAATCATTTATAAGTTTATGCGCCTCGATTATAAGGGAGAATTATAATGGTGACCCACTGTCACTTGCCTCTTTTATTGATAAAATTACCCTTATTGAAGAATTGTCAGACGAAAGCCTAACTACAACATTTATTGCATTTTTAAAATCCAAACTTGAAGGTAAAGCTCGCGAGTCCCTACCAACGCTAATAAGCTCAGTTAGTCAAATTAAAGAAGCGCTGTCCAGCAAAATAAAACCAGATAACTCGAAAGTTGTCGCTGGTAAAATTGCAGCGTTAAAAGTTCATAACAACAATTACTCAGATTTTGCGAAACAGGTAGAGGAGCTCTCAGATTCGCTCGAGCGTTCGCTTATTATCGAAGGGATGACACAAGCGAAAGCTCACGAGATGCCAGTTGAGCAAACAATAAATGTTTGTAGGCTCAACAGCCGTTCAGATATGGTAAAGTCGATACTAGCGTCGTCAACTTTCAGCGACTCGAAAGATGTTGTAGCGAAGATGATTGTGGAGCACGACAATATAGTAAAAGAGCGGCAGGTGTTGGCTTCTAGGTCACGTCCCATACGAACAACTAATTTTCGAGGAGGCTTTAGAGGCAGCAATAATTTCAGATATCACAATAACAATTTTAGGTTTAACGGCAATTCAAATAGGCACAGTGGCAATACTAGCTACCGAAAAACAATCAGAATAGGAACAATAGCTTCAGTAATAGACGAAATAACTACAATAATAGTAACAACAGTCAGGCTTCAAACAGTAGAAATAACAATCATACGCGTTCAAATACACGAAATTCTGCCAATGTTCGGACTCTTAACGCCGAGGCCCCTCAGGCCCGAACACTGGGGGAGCTAGAGCTGAACAATTAACGACTTTTACAAAAGAAAAATCCATTTACTGCTTAAATCTCAACTATTCCGATTTCATTGAAATAAATTGTAGCGATTCTCACAAACAATGCACTTTTTTAGTAGACTCTCAAGCAGACATTTCCCTCATAAAATTTTCCAGCCTAGCAAGCAAATCAGCAATAAACAGCAATCTCTTCTTCTTCTTCTTTATTGGCGCTGTAACCGCCTAAGCGATTTTGGCCGAGTCCAAAACAGCACGCCAGTCATTTCTTTCTGTGCCAACTGACGCCAATTGAAAATGCCAAGTGAAGCCAAGTCCTTCTCCACCTGGTCTATCCAACGCAGAGGAGGCCTTCCTCTTCCTCTATTACCAGCATCGCGACCCTCGTTGAATACTTTCAGAGCAGGAGCATTTCTGCAATCACATTATTAATATCACGGGCGTAACATCAGAAAGGGTCCAAACCTTGGGCACAATAAATACAAATTTGGTAGTATCAGACATTTTTATTCCGCACACGCTTCACGTTGTAAATGACAGCTTTAACATTCCTTGGGACGGCATACTCGCAAAAGATTTTTAAAAATAAACAAGTGCATATTCAACTATGCAAACGATAGCATAGCTATCGGTTTGGGGACAAAAAGGATCAGCGTTTCAATTTTGCACGGTACTACTACCGACGCCTTAGTTATTCCACCTAGATGCGAAGATTTTCGGTTGTTTAATTTGGGAAAATCCAAAAATCCTTTTTTTGTAGACGCTCAGGAAGTTCGTAGTGGTGTTTTTACAGCGATATGTATCGCTGACACGAAAAACCCGATACTAAAACTAATAAACACTACTGATGAAGTAAAATACGTAAAAAATTTCAATATTCAAACCGAAGACATAACAAACTTCAACGTTTATAAAATTAACGAACCCGCATCTGATCCGAAACGCATAGAAGAACTAAATTCGATTTTAGAAAAACAAGTACCAAGTTATGCCAAAAATAAATTGCTTGATCTTTGCGTAAAATATTCCGACGTAGTTGCCTTAAAATCCGACCTTATGACTCTGAACAACTTTTACGAACAAAAACTAATACTGACTAGGGATGCAAATTTTGGAGAGTAACATCGATGCATCGATGTTTCGATACATCGGAAAACTCAACATCGATGCAAAAATACATCGCCAGAAAAACATCGATACATCGAGGGTTTCCGATGTTTTACAATTAATTAAATCCTAGTTAAATTTAATGAAAAATTTAATCGAGGAAAGCTACTCCAACTATAACAGTCCTTTAATTTTAGTACAGAAAAAAAAATCCAACCGGTCAAAAATCGTACCGTATTTGCGTAGACTTTAGAGCAGTACACAAAAAATTAATTGCAGACAAATTTCCGTTAGCACGTGTAGACGACATTTTAGATAACCTTGGAAGAGCAAGTATTTTTCGACTCTGGATCTTTATTCTGGTTATCACCAAATTCCACTACATAAAAATTCCAGAGATATTACATCTTTTAGCACTGATTCTGGAGCTTTTCGTTGGAAGGTCTTGCCTTTTGGTCTTAATGTAGCACCCAACTCGTTTTCAAGCTTTTATGTATGTCGACGATGTAATAGTTATTGGATGCAGTGAGGCACACCATTTTAAAAATTTAGAAAAAGTTTTCGAAACTTGCAGAAAATTCAACTTGCGACTTAACCCAAACAAATGTAATTTTCTACGATCGGAAGTAACTTTCTTAGGACACAAGTGCTCAGCAAAAGGTCTACTGCCAGATGACACAAAAATAGAAGCCATTAAAAAGTACACAAAGCCATGCGATAAAGACGCAGTGCGAAGATTATTTTATTATTACAGACGGTTTATACCTGAATTTGCTTCTCTGGCGTGCTGCCTTAAATCGTTTGAGCAGAAAAAATGTAGAATTTAAATGGGATAACTCCTGTGAGCAAGCTTTTGAAAAACTTAAATCTTCTCTAATGTCTCCTAAACTTTTACAGTATCCTGACTTTATCAAAGAATTCATAATTACAGTCGACGCTTCTAAAACCGGATGCGGTGCAATTTTAAGCCAAAACCACAACGGCAATGACTTACCTGTTTGTTTTGCGTCTAAAGCTTTCAATAAAACAGAACAAAAAAAGGCAATTATCGAACTCGAACTTTTAGCAATATACTTCGCAATTAAGCAATTTCGACCGTACGTGTATGGCGCACATTTTACTGTAAAATCTGATCATCGACCATTAGTTTACCTTTTTAACATGAAAGACCCGTCGTCGTTTACAATACAATATAAGTTATCACATTAGGCCCACTGTGCCAAGTATCATATTGGGCCCACTGTGCCTTAATATTGCCGCAAGAAACCTTTGCCATGTTCTTATCAATATTTACCAACAATTTGAATGTGGATATAATTAAATTTAACAGGAGTAAACTTAGCGCCTGGTCACAACCTAGCAACATCAAAATATTTTGTATGCTTTGCCTTGCTTCGCTTGTTGATCTTAACTACAGCTCATCACCAACTAAAAACCTGTTTGCGCTTATCACGCGTGGAATGTAACAAGCGCTAAGTATGGCTTGATTGCTATCTAGCAACAGGCAAGAGATATAACACGCTTTTGTTATCACCACCCACATAGCAACGTCAACAGCGCATAACCTGTTTGCTTGCACATGTTGACCAAGCAACACAAACTTGCGTATTGCTTATGACCTAGCAACAGCGTCGCTGCAAAACTAGTTTAAGCGTGGGTTGATCACCGCTTAGCAATCACTTGCATGCGTTGCAATACCAGCACAGTAACACCAACAACCAATGATGCTTGGTGATGGAATGTCACAGGAGTTAAGCCCTCAGCCATCACCAAAGCATTAGAATAAAGCGTAGCAGGGTTACAATATTAAATATGTTGTTAAGCAATATGGCACAGGCATAGGCTAGCGGTAAGAACATTTGGCACCGACAACCG
>JAPVRG010068437.1:0-10823 GCA_029783565.1 Rhagoletis cerasi
CCGGGTGCCGGACCCAGAGTACGGCAGAGGTTTAGGTAGGCCTCGAGCCCGATCCAAGGTGGTAAAGTGTGTACACCCACATGGCCAATTGGAAGCGAAGTGCTTGCATTTTGAACCCAAAAATGCTTGCATTAGCGGCGCTGAGTTGATCCGTGTGTTAAGAGCACCGTGGGGTTAGGCTTTTCATAAGCAGGTACTCACGTTAAAAATCAGACATTTCTGTACACCCCGCGACAAAATGATACGGTTTCAAAATTTCTAACTTTATACAAAAATTAGAAAAATTCAACAAAGCTGCACAACGACAATTTTCTAGTTTTAAGTGTCCACAAAATACTGTTGACTTGAAATTTTTTTTTGCAGAAGGTATCACGCATTTTCTTCCATAGATAGTTACTATGTTCAATTTTTTTTTGTTTGGTTGGAAGAAATTAAAAAAAAAATTATTTAAAATCGACGCAAATTTTTAGCCTCTTGAAACTTCCACTTTATTATACTAGAATTTAATGGGCTACAAAACAACGTACTTAAACTTTGTTGTTGTGTGAATTTGTTGTATTTTTCTACAAAGTTTTAAACGTGGATTTATATGGTGTTTACATATCGTATAATGAACTATACTTTAATAATAAACATTAACCCTTAACTAGTCGCATGGGGTCAAGGCCATTTTAAATTAAAAAATAAGTGCCTTGGGGTGCTTGGAGCGCGCTCGAGCTTTTTCTAGCTTCCTATTTGTCCGCGGGGTATGTATGTAAATTAGTCACGGCCAGAACATCGGCGTGTATACATGTGACGCTACTCTCTTGTGTGCTGACCCCATGCGGACCACTAATGTAACATTTTTTGGGGGAGGTAATTTTTTTAATTTTTGAAATTTTTTTTTTTAAGTTAATGACAATAAAGGACTTTAATCTTTTGGCTATACACACTTCGTTTTATTTATTTCTTACACAAATTTTTCAGCACTTTTTTTTGGGCCTCATGCGACTAATTGTATAATTTTCTTTATGCGCCTAATTTAGGGTTAAACAAACAAAAGAAAATTATTCAAAACTGGTCAAAATGTCGTGTCCCTATTGTTTCACATGAATATGTATATGCATTTTTATAGCGTGTTTCCACGTACGACTCCCTGTTAGCTTATATCGTTTTGTATCAATGAATTAAAAATGTATACTACTTCTGTGAATTAGGTAGCAAAAAATTTTAAATGCAGTACTTTGGAAAAAACAGCAGTATCCATTTTTGGAATCCAAAAAGAAGTATTATCTGCCAAAAAAAGTATAGATACGAGCTTTAAGTATGGGTAATGATAATGGTAAATACACCCCGCCCCGTGCTGGGCATCAAGTTTTTAATTGATTAAAAAAGTAATTGCTATTAAACTTTACTATTTGCTATTAAATTTTACATACTGCCACTACATACGAAGGAAGACGTGCGAATGTTTTGACGGCGAAAAAGGACGCGTAAAACAAACTTTGGCCAAGAAAGACTTAAACATAGTCGTCGGCGTAGAAAAGCGCATAAAAATAGATTCATATCTGCGGGGCTATTCTGTAACGACTTAGTGTTTAATTAAATTCATACAACAATTAACAATTAATTGTTAACTGCAGAAAATCATAATTAACAATCAATTAATTGTTAATTGCTACCACTAATGCTCCACATATTCACAATGAATAAATAGAAACTCATTTTATTTTATGTTTTATTCTCGTATCTTTATTTATTCTGAAGCAAAGTAGAACTACCGTCCACAAACACTTTTAAAACCACAAGTACAAGCATTCAACATTTATCTTTTCTCTAGTCCAACTTTAATCGCATTGGGTGTTCTTATTATTATGCCCGTTTCGAATTGCAAATCCTTTGGATCCATTAACGCCAAGACTTTGAACTTTTTTAATATGAAAACTAGTAATGTTTTCATCTCCAACATTGCAAATTTTTGGCCTAAAATATCGAATTTCATTTAAAAAAAGCGATATAAAATATTAAAAAAAAAAACGAGGTCACCTATGCAATTTCGCTGACCAGCACTAAAGGGTATATATGCGTATGGGTGCCGGCCTTCGGAGTTTTCAGGTGTGAAGCGTAGCGGATCAAATTTATTTGGATCATCAAAGTACTTGGGGTTGCGATGTATATCGAAAATGTGTATGGCGATTTGGGTGCCCGCGGGTAGAAAAACATTATTAGCGAGATATGTGTCGCGCACCGCCTTTCGCATTATACCTGGCACGGAGGGATATAGGCGAAGAGTCTCCTTCACGAAGCACTCAATGTATTTCAGTTTACCCAATTGATTTACGTCTAAATTACTAAGGTCGGCTATTTAAGGACAATTTAGGGATTAGTAAAAAGTTATTAAATAAATTACAGATAACCCATTCTGTACATGCCATCGACATTTTCAAGTATCTCTTGATAGCATTGCTCCTGCATTTCCGGAAACAGCGATAGATTCATTAGTGTAAATATCAGCGCCATCGATGTGGTGTCGAAGCCCTCAAACATAAATGTGTCCACCTCCTCACAGATGCCGCCGTGATCGATGAGTCCATCGCGCTCGGCGTGTAAGAGTGTATCCAACATGGCGTAGCGTTTCTTTTTGCCAAACTCAATACTGGGTGGAATAAGATTACAATTGATTGATATTGTTATGTATGTACATACATATGCTTTAATTGTTATAATAATATATTACTCCATTTTCTTTTCCTTTGTCACACTACGTTCCAACTCCGCCGTAAATAGCTGACGCCGCTTATGAATAATATTGCTGGAGAATCCATGAACAGTTTCTAAATGTTTTTCCATCTTCGGCGCCATGAATATGTTATATATGGTATCAATCATATAGAATGGATTTCTGATGCGTGCGATGAATGCTTCTTCAATCATTTTGAAACTCGAACGATATTGCTGGTCATCCATTTGCTCATCCAGTTTGACGCCCAAGGCGGCCTCTGTGAAAGAAAGAGCGCGAAACACGGGTTAACGAATTATGAAAAAATCTACGAACCTTAGCTATATATAATGTAATTAAAAATTTTCGGTTTTTTGAGCATTCAGATTTGTGTACCCAAAAAGTTGTGTGAATTTCGGAATGGCATCATGACCGATTTTCATGTTGGCCAGTATTGTTTTCTAGGAGGGTTATGAATCATTTAGCTTCCCTAAGTGCGAGCCAAAATCCACCAGAAAATTAATCATCGGTGAACGAATAATTATGATTATGAATGCGCTTGTAGTTATTCTTTAATTTTATTTTTTATTTTTTAAGAATTTAAATTACTTACCACAGACGCTATTTAATGTGAATTTCGGTATGATTTCATTTAAGGTGATTGAGCTTGTATCGATGTTGTTTAGTTGGTCGACGAATTTTTGACTTTCTTCTCTAAAATAGGTAGATAAAAATAATTTAATAAATTAAAGGTTACATTTTATGCTTATGCATAGCTTTTTAAATAAATATTTAAGTATGTAGTTTTCAAATCTCGTCTAATTTCGTGCAGATATGTACATTTTTATTGCAATTTAATGATGCCAATATCTGGAATGATCAAACAACATATTGCCAAATATGTATCTACATATACAGAGTGTCCCAGAAGTCGACGTCAAGCCGGTAGCGGGTGGCAGGCCAGGACAAAATGGCGTGACTCTCTGTCGCACTCACACTTCGTAAAATGACTCTCTCCGTCTCGCTCAAACTAGAATTACCTTAAAAGTTACGGCTTCAAGGAAAGTCTTGGGTATACTACAATCGTTTTAAGTTTTAAGAAAAAAATTTTGAAAACTGAGTTTCTTTACAAAAATCAAAATTGTCCATAATTTAAGAAACGTTCGAAGCTATTCAAATAGTATGATAGCAATTTAGTTACTTCTCCGAAAAACAGTTTACGAAGGATTGCGTGATAGGGCTGATTATGGCCTGGCCTGTCACGTGTTTCCGGCTTGACGTCGACTTCTGGGAAACCCTGTATAGTAACCTGCCTTGAGGACTATGTACATACAAAAAGGGAAATCAGGAACTTCCTGAGGGATATCTAGTTGAAATATAACAGAACTGGTAGACAAATGAAAGGAATCCATGTTTGCCGAAAAATCTAAACAAATAAAATGGATTTTAAGACTTGCATTTGCAGTCTTTATAAAAAAAGATTTTCTGAATCAAAAATACATTCACAATCTCGTATTATTTTTTGTGCAAAAAACCATCTATCAATCTCAATGAGTAATAAATGGTTTACTGAGCTCCGTTGTGATCGTAGCAAAAAAGTGACTCTGAAACAGGTAAAGCATTTGAAAACGCTACATTGGAGAATCACATTTGGCTACGAATAGCCGTTTTTATTCTTTTTTGGCCACCAGACTTCGAAAGCATAAGTGACGGCATATTCATTCTCTTAACTTAGAGTTCACACCCCATGCCCGTTCCGACGAGCGCTCATAATTCGGGTAATTTTACTAGTGGTTCAAACTTAGACTCTTATTTAGGCAACAGCTAACACCTAGCACCTAAATGCGTACTTTTTATCTCCCCTCTCACTGATTTATTGAAAGTTGTTTATCTAATTTAAAACTAACCTATTGTACAGAACATTTCCATTGTGTTATAAATTAAACCCAACTATCTAGCTGCCCTATTCCCACGCCAATGACAAAAATCATCGTATATAAATTTATTTAACTACTGCGCCTAAAAGTGTGCCCCAAAAATTTGGCTTTAAGCGCTCCATAATAATAAAAATTTTCTATGTTATTGTTATGACCTATTTCAAACGTGACAACGATGAAACAATGCTTATATTCGGTGTCAATGTTTTAGGCGCAATAGTTAAATTAATTGTTATGCGATGAGTTTTGTCATTGGCGTGTGAATAGGGCGGTAAGTAAGCAACAATTCGGTTATGCATCAAAACGTCTATTATCTTATACATAAATGGGTAATCATGTTTCCTTTACACCCCTTTTACGGCTAAACTGCACTTCTAAGGTATAAACAATTCTGCATCATTAGAAAGGTATTTAGATGCTGATGTGCAGACAATTTTTCAAATTTCAAATTAGTTTAAAATAGAGCGAAAAATGAATTCAAAAGTCACACCAATACCAATGCCATACGTGAACATGGTTGGGGCGGAAATGATCCTAAATGTATGCTTTAATATTGATAGTGAATTGCGAAGCAGTGGCGTAAGAACAATTTAGATTGAATTTTATGCAACGATGAAGTAAAAGTTGAATTTTTATTGAAGAAAGGAATAAAGGAAAAGTAGAAATAACAATAAAGATTCGTAAAGATAAAGACAAAGACAAAGAAGAAGGTAAATTCAAATATTTAATATAATGGCGAAGGAGGGGGTGAATATGTACGTAGATGCAGAAAAGGATGGAGATAAAGATTAGGATGAAAGTAAAGGTAAAGATAAAGATAAAGGTAAAAATAAAGAAACAGATAAAGATAAACCTTAAGATCAAAATAAGGATGAAAAAACGAGACAAAGGTAGAAATAAGGAAAGTGATAGAGATAAAGATAAGAGGCATGTTATGTCATTGTATTTTCTGTTATGTCAGGTTATGTTATGTTGTGTTATGTTATGTTGTGTTATGTTATATCATGTTATGCTATGTTAAGTTATCGTGTGTCATGTTATGTTCGTTGGTTAACGCATTTCACCTCAACTCACCACAGCTTACGTTAAATCACCTCACTTCATTCCAACTCACTTCCCCTTAACTTAACTAAACTCACCCCAAACCATCTCACCTCGAATTCACCACTACTTAACTCACCACATTCAACCTCTCCTCACATAAATTCATCAGACCTTAATTCACCACACCTTTTAAGCTCACCACACTCAATTTTACCACATGGCATGATATCACTTGATATGGCGACATAATTTGGCAAAGCCTGGCATGACATCCTTTCACATCACGTCACATGGCATTACCTGATATTTCGCCACAATTAGGCTTGAGGCGCAATAGGTCACAACTTCGCTCATCTACGTAAAATAAATAAAATAAAATTAAGTAAAATTAAATAAAACAAAATAGAATAGAATAGAATAAAATGAAATGAAATAAAATAAAAGAAAAATTAAATAAAATAGAACACAATACTATACAATAAAATAAATTAAAATAAAATAAAATCAAGTAAAATGAAATGAGGTGAAATGAAATGAAATAAAATAAAATGAAATAAAATATAATAAAGTAAGTAATATAACAAAAAATAAAAATAAAATAAATAAAAACAAAAAAAAAATAAAAACAAAAATAAAATAAAGTGAACCTAAATAAACAAGAATATAATTTAACCTTATATAAGGATGCTGACTGTTGTGGTGGTTGAATTTCAACCACTGGGTGAACTCTAGTAATAATAATTGACCACCAAACCAAAGACTTAGATGGCTCCGGGCTACTTCATATCAACCCCTCTAGACGGGCCTGTATGTATGTATGTATAGCGGCTTTTCAACAATAACATTTATTTTAAACAATAAATTTTGTTCAAAGAACTTCGCAAGAAATTCGTCACATGAAGTTTTTCGTTCTATCGAGGTTCGCTTTTTTCGAAATTGCATAGATAACCGCAAATTATTATAAAAGGTGCAATCATTACCTAATATCTAAATACAATATAAATGCAATTCAATTCATTATCAATGACAAAAGTTATAAGAAGTTTATCGTATTCAGTAATTACTCACTTGAAAACCTCCTCAAACTGTCCAAGTATATTGAAATGGAATGCAGGTGTTAGTAATTTTCTGCGTGTTTGCCATTTTTTATCTAAAGTACATTTAAAGCTTAGATAGTTTTATTTACTAATTTTTTCGCATGAGCACCTACATACCTGTTGATGTTAGCAAGCCTGTGTGCAAAAATGGCTCTAAGAAATAATATGCAATGCCTTTCGTAATTAAATTCTTATCATTCAGCAGTAGCTCAGCATCTTCGGCAGTGATTATGTTATAAAAAGTCGTAAATAATCCATATTCCACATAACTTTTTTCCAAAGTTGTAGCCGAAATGCGACTGCTCTCAAATAGTCTCACTATAAAGTAGATAAATTATTTAATAAATTTGCGCTAATGTATGCAAACCTTATTTTAACGAACCATTATCAGCGCCAAAACAATCGAAAACATTTGCGAATATTGTCTCGGCCTTCGCCTGAGGTACAATGTTCTCCAGCGGCGTGCCGTCTACGGTTTTTAAGCGTTTTTGCAAAAAATGCCATTACACAATAATCTCGATTGAGCTTATAGAGCCAGGCGGCAATAAAAGTTAGACCGGTAATGATTACGTAGAGCAACATTGAGCATAAAAGCTGTTAAGTTTCTTTGATTTGAGTTGCAATTTTCTATTTTGGAAAGTATAAATGCACAATCCATTCGCCAGAGAGATCAAAAGATAACTGAGCTTTTAGTTTGGCAACCCATGAAAATTTATATGAGCTTTGAAGCAAGTATCAAAGTGGAATTGTGTATAATATCTAAAAATATATGTACATATATATGCATTTAAAGACATACATACACACATCTGTATGTATATCTGGGGGAGGCTTGGACGCTGGTACAAATGCTATAAACTTGTAGACGACTCGTATTAAATAAGGTATGTTGATATGTATGTATGTATGTATGTATGTACGTATGTATAAAGAAGAGGGTGGATTCAAACATACATACATACATACATACATATGTACGTGGATACATTTACTATCTGATTGTTAGTATTTACAGATGCACAGATGCACATATGTATATATTCAGATATTTACAATTTACATGAGTAATATAATTTACTTTAAAATATCTTTGTTCCTACTATTATACATACACTCAGGGTATTCGTCTAAACGCGTAAATGCCTTGTAACCGCGTAAGCCGCGTAAACCTCGGAAACTTACTTAATTACGGAGTATCTTCTGTCATCGAGCAAATAGCCAGCGCATTCCCGCCTTGCCGCTCACGCCACTGTTCACAGTTATAATTTCAAAAACTAGACGACTGCGTTCTGCTTCTACCTCGAAATGCAGCGCAGAATCACATTTGCGAACAAATGCTACTTTGGACCTAGTAGACAATTAACCATTCAAGTCCCCTCTCTACGAACTTTATAAGTCTCTCATCTTGCCCGTTCAGATGTATGGCGCAGAAGCGTGGACGATGACATCATCTGATGGTCGGCTCCTCGAATGTTTGAGAAAAGTATTCTAAGGAAGATTCATGACCCTTTGAACATTTGTGACGGCGAGTACCGGCAGCTATTGAACCATGAGCTGTCTTTGTTGGACAGATCAGGTGGAAAAGCACATAGCTTCAATGTGTGTTTCTAATTGGAGGTAGCTAGCTAGAAGAAGGAACGCCTTCTCAGGCTGTGCATTGGAACACGAAGCAGCGCAGTTTATGAACGGGATTGTCCCCAGCCTTTTTTGGTACGCTGGTAGCCGTAGAAAAGAACTTTGAAGAGGATTAGGATATTGGAGCTTTTCTCTTACTATCGACAGCCCTTCCTACGATGACGACAAGCAACGTTAATGATATTGGCCTTGAAGCTGAGAGGTTGTTACTTGGATAACTATGCCTGTGGCAGCCTGCCAGGAATTGAAAAAGGATCTAAGCCGTTCTCAGAAGACCACAAACGGCTACAAAAATTGCTTTCGTTCCCAAGAAAAAATAAGAGGAGAGATACATCTTTCTCCACAAAATGGAATAGGGATCTCAATAGAAAATATGAGAAGTCCGTTGCCAAGCTCAAAGCCAAAAAGGCATCGGCCACTGGAAGCTCCACAAAGGTGAATACTTTTTAAGCTACATTGCGGGCATAACACTAATAGGCGAAGGGCAATGAACTGCCAACGGAGTCGAAGAGGCTGAAATTCACGATATCATTCGAATCGCCCATAGATGGACAGGTCAACACAGTTTTAATTATATTTGAATCAAAAAATTTATAGAAGAACATAAGAAAGATATGTAAACAGCGAAACAGAAATAGCAAACTTAAGAATTACGAAGGTCACCTCTAATCTAACAGCAATTTCCGATATTTAGTTATTTTCACACTATTTTCCACATTCTGCTTATTTCTGTTCTGAATTGCACTTCATAAAATGTGGCAGCCTTTCTCTGCTCCCCATGCCCACCTTTTCTTTTTTTTTCTAGCTGGACGGGCCCTACTCTTTACTTATGCCCAAAAATCACGGTTGTTTAACGGTTTCTTCCCACTTTGAATTAAGTAAAACCGGATCTGTACACTGCACTACCAGCCACTGTTGCACTGCTGTGCCGACTATTAGTTCCGATAGTGTAGTTGACAACCAAGTGTGTTACCAGCTCAATATGTCGACGCTTGCTGCAGCCTGTCAACTGTCAAAATGTCAAAATTTACCAGCTATCGCCTCCCCACCCGAACCGTCAAAAATAGTTGCTTCTTGATCCAATGAAAAACTTATCTGTGGTGTCTGTTGGAATTTTGTAATTTTTTTATTTGAAGCTAATTAAAAGAAAAGCTTAAACATACATATAGTTAAATAAAAAACTCAAACTTGATTCGTGAACCATTAAGTAATTAGCTGGGAAGTGTTTTCCCTCATTCTGAGCAAAGTGTATTCTGTGGAGCAAGTGTCTCCCGGTGTTCCGAGCTTCTTGTGCATTCTATTGTTTTAAGTCTTTTGCCACGATTTTAATATTAAAGAAAAATGCTGTAGCAGAATCTTTAAACCACAAAGGACAAATGCACTTTCAAATAGATGAATAGTAAATCTTTATGAGCAAAATTATGTAAAAAGTGTGATTGGCTCGAAAAGCAATTACTGCTCTACCCATACTCTGCCGTGACCGGAACAAATGTTCGATCCAACTCAGTGACGGAGATTACATCTCGTGCCAATTACTGTAGCCTTTGCTTTTGCCTAGTCTGTGTTAAAAAAGTAGCAAAGAAAAAAAAATTGGACGGCCAGCAGCGGAGAGTGCCTTCAAGTGTGAAATTTTAGGATATGCCAAGCGTCTGTTAATTGCCTGCCTCAAATTGACTCCATTAAGGTGAATATTGTAAATTTTGTATATAATATATACCTACATAGGTATTTAGGTATGCAGTAGGGGCGACTACAAAATTCAATGTACTTTTGCAACTTTAATAGTTAGAATATTTTGAAAAAAAGCGACACAACTGTTTGAGATGTCGAGCCCATGCCTAGGCTACACAGTACTTCATTTAGCGCATACAATACAAATTAGGGGTAATATACGTAAAGGAAAGTAGCCCCGAATACACCGGAGCTCTTGAAAAAGTAAAATCCCAAACTCATTTTCTTTCGAAATCCACTTTTGTACAAAAGTCGGTAAATTAATAATGAAAACCTAATAAAATGACATTAAAGCATTTGAAAACAAATCACAACCAAACAACTAAAATCTTTATTAAGTTAATAATGTAGCTCTAAAGGAACGAAAATGGAGGCTTATCATCTGAGATACATATATACATACATATATGTGAACGTATATGAACGTTTTCTGTTCACAGAAAGTTTTAATTGCTGTTCCGTGATTTGCATTTAAATATGCACATGTGTATATGCATGTGTATATAACTAAAAATACTTAGAAATTGTACGATTAAAAATACTTAGAAATTGTACAATTAAAAATACATATGTATGCGCTGAAATATTTTAGTAATGCACTTTAAAATTGTTAAACATTTGATAACAAAATTTACTGATAATTTTAAAGAACCATGTATTAAAACGACAAAGCTGTATTCT